>JAECUM010029205.1:0-38571 GCA_016617855.1 Megalonaias nervosa | reverse complement strand
TCTTGTCGACCCGTCTGTCTGTGTGTGCG
This sequence comes from Megalonaias nervosa, assembly GCA_016617855.1. NCBI lineage: Eukaryota > Metazoa > Mollusca > Bivalvia > Unionida > Unionidae > Megalonaias > Megalonaias nervosa. The sequence goes on along the minus strand of JAECUM010029205.1, from coordinate 38,542 downwards.
TCTTGTCGACCCGTCTGTCTGTGCGTACGTCCGTCCATACTGGTTTCTTCTTTTGACATGTACTCCATCTACATCGACCGAGGGAGATTGATCATATTTCGTATGACGTTACAGCAGATGTGATGACAAGTAAAGTTTCTGGTCATAGATGAAGGAGGTCAGTGGTTGTATGTTCATACGTAATATGAATTTTACTTTGTAACTTGAATTCCATTTACACTGATTATGGGAAGGTCATAACATTTTATCTGATGTCGTTTGAGGATAAATAGGTGTCAAAAACGTTCGAATCCTGAATGCAGCCCAAGGGTGTCAGAGTAAAGCGGGGAGGGGGCGGTGGCTTCCTTCTCAATGTGCTATTATTATTATTATTATTATTATTATTATTATTATTATTATATCTCACCTACCGGATAACCGATTTTTGTGATTTCAGAATGAGGTCAAAAGATCAGACCTGAAGTCCATGCAATATCAGTATGTCGTGTGCCTGACCTAAATTTACCATGCTCCTAATCTACATCAATGTCTGTTTCAAAGAGGTAGTACAGATTAGATCTACTTTAGCAAAAAGTAACCATTTTGGCGGTCGATAGCAAACTACTTTTGTGATGAACCTGGTTCATGGTTACAGATAAACACATGCAAACCGATAAGCCAATATATATCTAATGTCAAGCTCAGTTACAACTTACTGCACGAAGTTACATGCTTCCAGTTAGCAAGTATTCATATACTATATTGTTCCAACGCGATGTCGGCCCAGCATTGTACGAAATCTGTTGAATGGGTGTGCACCAGCGGTTCTTACAGTGTTGCCTAAGTAAACGATATACATGTAGCACAAAAAATATATGGTTATTGTTTACTTCTTTGTTGTAAACGTTAGGTACCGTAGATATTTTTGTGTTGACTTTCAGAACTAACCTTGGAAGCAATAGTAGGCCTCACTTCCATAGAACCAGCTCCGTCCTTTATAACTAAATATACTATGACGGATCACATTGGAGTATTAAGCTATCATATACTTTAAAAGGATTACATTAGAGTACTAGGCTATCATATATCTTACTATGCAAAGATCACTAAGCATCATATATTTCGAAAGGATTACCTTGAGATTACTAGACTACCATATTATGAAATGAACATATTAAAATGCTATGCTATCATGATATAGTATGAATTGATTACATTAGAGTACTAAGCTATTATATTATATTGCAAGTAGAACTGTCTTACTTGTGTCGTATTTTTAATACTTAAAATATTCTCGCATTGTTAACCGATCGTCGCCATATGTAAAGACGTATTGCAGAGGCTTTGTAAAATTTGGCGGTTGATGGCGTGAACTTGGATGTACGATTGATGATCGATGGTCTACTAGAGACAGCTAGCGTCGAATAAAGGTATGACGGCAACCAAAGGATAGTCTCTGAACATCCACCTAAACATAGTCGACAACGTCGGGAGAGCCATACTGGCTTTTTTGACATATATGATTGCAGTTATTCAACTACTTTTAACAAGAACATATAAAGAGAAAAATATCTCTATAGAACTGACAAAACCCCTGAAAAGATAAGTCTCGCACAAGAAACGGTGATGACTCAGTGGTCGTTGTTTCGGCTCACATTTAGTGGGATGCAGGTTCAAATCATGTCCGACCTGGGTATATATATATATATATATATATATATATATATATATATAAGTATATATATATATATATATAGTATGTGTGTGTGTGTGCGTGTGTGTGTGTGTGTGTGTGTGTGTGTGTGGTTTTATTTCTATTATAATTATACATTCATTAGTTGTGCAATTTTGCAATACAAATACATTAATGCAATAAGTAGTTCTTTAAGTAATTAGTTCATAATTCCTGTGTACTGATTTGAGGTAAAGAGAAGCCGTGTGAGCTTGACGCCTGGATGGGTGGTGGGAGTACTGTTTTGAATTACATTCTCTGTATATTTAACCAACAGTCGCTCAAAGTCAACATAGTTTACGAATTAAACCTTTCGTTGATGGTGATAATTTTAATTGTTAACGATAGTATGCTTGTCAGGCATGGTGTCTATTGTATACCAATATATGTCAGTCGGATAATTTTTCCTGTGAATAAAACATGTCAAATACATTTCAGATTAATCGGTAATCTATTGTTTCAAAATGTTGTCACTGAGTTCATCATGCTTTTTTCACTTCATAGTTGTTCCGTCATTGTTGAAATTCCTTTTGGCTTCTCAGTCTTTGGTATTCATCTCTCCTCTGACGTTTTTCATTCGTGTTGAAAATCATTGATTTCAGCTTGTTTGTGCAAGAATTTGACCAACTTTCAACTGTATTATCTATCCGTAAAAAGTCCTCTGACTTACATAGTGAAAATTGTTTCAATTTCTTTTACAAACGTTCATCTGTATATCTGATTTATATATCAGAAATTGTTTCATTATCAGTTCATTAGAATTCAATTACTGTTTAAGGAATTGTTTCATACAATATGCTATTGTGGACTGTTACATTTGCACTTAAAGTTTTCTTGGGGGTTTTGTGGGGGTTTGCACTTAAAGTTTTCTTGGGGGTTTTGTGGGGGGGTGGGGGTCGAACGGGTGGATCTAGCCCTTGTATTCCATTCAGCTTTTTATTTATTTTCACACATTGTATATCTCATCCATCTATATTTCCTTTTTAAACTTCATCTGCAAATTTATATTCATTGCACCTTCTGCAAGTTAATTTAAACTCTTTACCACCAGTATTAATATTTGTATCAATAACTAGTAATTTCTGAAACAATTTCTTCAAAATATAATAACGGTCTAGGAACAAAGCTGGTAACCTATGCAATTGACAGCGATTACTTAAATGTGGATATTAATGAACTTAGCACCTGAAATTGACCTTTAGTACTAAAATAAGGGACTTACTTTTTCCCCGCTTTAATGAGCAATAAGCCTAAACAGTGCCCTTACTATCACTACTCATCAAGGGACATGTTGAATCTATGGCTACACGTTGAAGGCAAACATAGTAATAAGACAGACGAATTCAATTGGCAAAATATAGCAGAGGAAAGCAAAAAGAAAATATTCAATAACGAGATGTTTATTAAATATAAATTGTTGTTAATAAAAATATTGGAAAAACAAATTTTGAAAAATGTACAACTGAAAGATATTAAACGGCAGAGCCTATGCAGAGAATATCAGTTAGGGCTATGCAAAACAAAACTGTAGTTGAAACGAATTTTATTGCTAAGATCACATATATGTATGTAAGGCAAACAGATTGGAAATGTTTTTCAACTTACAAGTTCCTCTCCAATATGAGCTCAATTAATCAATTAATAAGCTTGCACAGGCAAGAATCCTGAAAAATAAAATAGGTGACGTACACACACACGCATGTACACACGTATGTATGTATGTATGTATGTATGTATGTATGTATGTATGTATGTATGTAGTCGTCAGGGAACAAATGGCAAGCATATGTTTGTGAATATGTATGTATGTATGTATGTATGTACGTATGTATGTATGTAGTTGTCAGGGAACAAATGGCAAGCATATGTTTGTGAATCTTTTGTGTTATTCACAAATTTCTGCATTTCCTTTTGCAGCAATGATTTGTTCTGTATAAAGTTCGCTGCCGCTCAAAAGTATTTCAGAATCATTATTAATATTCAGAGCTCATTTCTTGCGGCATTGAATCATCTGCATTTACACGGAAAATGATGTTTCCTGTTGGAAGGACAGTATATAAATTTACATCTAAATAAATAACAATTCACTCAACAGCATATGTGCCTTAATCGACTTAATAGCACAGACGGTCTCCTACTTCCAAATGCTAAATAACTGTCAGCAAAATTTTGCGCTCGGTAAATTCTTTTTTGAAGATTTGTGTAGATGAACAGTTTCTTATGAATTGTGGCAGATCTTTCCATGAGTCGATAAGTGTTGATATATACAATTATTTTAACAGAGCGGTTCTACAGTTATTTGGTCTATACTATGTGTTTCGTTTCTGTCCGTGATTGAGATTTGTTGACCTTGTCTCAGAATATGCCACAAAAACGTGACACAAGCGAGGCAAAACTCACCTTTACATAAATTAACCGTCAGATTTGCATCACGGAGTCGATCCAAAAAATTCCGAATGGTTTCCATGTGATTTTTGCAGGTATCATTGTACAGTATGACGCCATCATTGTAAACGTCACAGTTATCTGGACCAGATGTTATCATGTTCAGTAAACGCTAAAATGTTCACGGAGATTTTTTCATACCAAACGGCATCAAGGATTTGCAAATTCGAAATTTCTTTTGCTCTTTTCGTGAATGGAATTTGGCATAGTCCTTTTAAAAAAGTAAAACTTGGTGACATATTTCGCATGTCGAATTTTGTCGATGCAATTGTCTGATCTTGGCTTTGGAAATGAGTCCGTGTTGGTGACACTGTTCGCTTTTCTACATTCAGTACACATGCGGAACGTATTATATGGTTTAGGCACTAGTATGCACGGTGAACTCATTTACTTTTATTTGGTTCTATATAATCATTCTCCAGTAAACACTGAATTTCATTTTTCAAATATTCTTGCTGGAGAGGATTCATCCTGTAAGGATGCTGTTTCACAGTGTAGAATCTACAATGATAAATTTGATTTGTTCGTGTTTGAACTTCAGGAAACTAGAGATTCACATGATGGCTGTTTTAGTTACTCTTTTCCTGGGTTGTAGTTGTGAACGTTTCTAGTGCAGATTGTTTAATATTTATGAATCCCAAAAATTAAACCAAATTAACCGCACTCAGATTGCATTCCATTGTTTACATTCTCACTGTGTGGGAGATGTACGACTAAATTGATTCAATATTTAACTTGGCTACATATACCGATATATTCCTTTAACATATTTATATGACAAAGTTCTTTGGGTTTTTGCTTCCAGGATTGTTAATAATATAATTTAAGTCATTTACTTTCTTTTCAATTGTATAAGGACCTTATACTTGATTCCGAAGAGGAATCCTAGGTAATGCTTTTCTCCTCGTCTTTTTTTTATTCTGATTTCTCGTCTCAAATCTTAGTTAAACCACATTTTGTCCCCTGGTCTAATTGTCATTAATTGACAGGAAATGTACTGTTGAGAAAGCAGATTTATTAAATTATAAAACGTCGCAGATTTATCTGATGGTTTGGTACGAATTAAAGGATTTATGTCATGTATAGTTACGAATTACTCTTTCGAATAGTTCATAATTACTTTTCTGCAGCACATACTTTTCGCTTTAATTAATGTATTTTGGGATACTCTGGTTCTATGCCGACAAATGTGGTTGTGTGGTCACTAACATGATCTTCAACAAATGCTGTGCCAGATTCGACAATATCATAGCCTACTGACATAACTAGACTAGAGTGAACAGTATGCAGTTATCATATCATTGAAATGTTACACACAATCAAGGTCCCTTGTAAAAGTAAAAAAAAATAGATCATCGCAATATCCCCCCTTGTTCCATTTAAGTGTCAGAGACAAAGAACAAAATAAACATGTTGCTTCTGTTTTCAAATATGTTAAACATGGATTTTTTTAAAATGTAGAAGTACTCTGAAGCTGATTTGCTGATATGTCTAATTTTTAATCAAGAAACAAGATAATATCCTGATGTGCAATAACTACAACGGTCTACACTACAAGTTCCGTTCTAGTATGCCGGTTACGTTTGTCAGTGACATCGTCAATACATATGTCTTTCATTAATCTCTCACATTATAAATTACAAAGATTCATCGACAGCAAAATAATCTACAACTATTTTAACAGAATTTAGTGAAACAGTGTTCCGTTTATAGATTAATATTTTGACAGTATTAGTTGGCTGTTGTAAGCTTAAGACGAATCAAAACGGGTTTCAGGGAAGTTTTTGTCAGGATGGGTAGCGTGACTTCCGTACTTTTCAATAATTTTATTCAGTTATTTTATTTTTATATGGCGCAATCTGATTGCCAGGCATAAATTGGATCAATTGATGAGAAAAGGAGAAGAAAAGAAAAACAACAATACCACCAATAGTAGGTAATGTGCCCATTGCTTGTATTTGCATGGGTCTTGATGACTTTGACCATTTGATCGTAAAACTATCAAGCTTCTTTGTGTCAACTGCAACATACTGGTGAGGTTTGGTGAAGGAATATTCCGTCAGGTCAACATACTTGTGAAGCTTTTGGTGAAGGCATATTTAGCTGAACTCAAGTTGTCATAAAACTTACTTTCCCTTGTCGGATCGTTGTGACCTGACTTTTAATTGTAAGAAGATAAACAAAAGACATCTTTGTATCATCAACGGCAACATAACAATAAAGTTTTGGTGGAAGATTTGTTGAGCAGAAGACAAGTTATTGCACGGAGACCGCTATACAGTGACCTTGACCGGGTCTCTTTTGATCCCCTTCTGGTTAGTCAGGTGAAGGTATATGAAGTAAAATTCATGATATTGCATGTAAACCAACTTGTCATTGTCAATCAAAGTGTCCTTGAATTTAGACCCCCGAATCACTATGGTTCTTTGTCTTCTATAGGGTAACCTGTCCACAAACTTTGGTGAAGATAGTCTGAAGACAAATTAACCTTGTCACACGGAAACCTGAATTGTACACGGACGGACAGACGAACATAGCCATCATTGTTTGTCCAAGGACAAATATTAGAAATTATTATTTATCGCATGTACATATTCGTCGTCAATCAAACCATCTCATTTATAAGTATCAATCTAGTTTTATGCCCGAATATTCGACTGCCCATCAGTTGACTGAATTGTATCATAATATTTGCAAAGCTCCTGATGATAAAGATAGGAGGTGCATCGTTTTCTTGCAATATTTCAAAGGTGTTCGATTGAGTCTGATTCACAAGCTCTTGGCGTACGTTATTAACGGTGAGTTACTTATTTGGTTTACGAATTATCTTACTGAGAGAAAATAGTGTTTGTATTATTGATAAGTTATTTTATTTAAAGTGGAATATTATATAAATGATAAGGTTATTCGCTGGCTATTCTTCTTTAAGTTAGAAAAGTGATTCTATGATGGATATTAAGCATGCTCCTAATCAGCGTCTCGGTAAGCTTTACAAAGGGTCATTCGATTGGTAAGTTAGGTTAAATCGTGAAAAAGTTCCTGCAAATTTTTCTTGAAAAATTCAATTCTAAACTTTGTTGTATTTTTTTCAAATTGAAATTGCATTGGTTGATTATACATACACTTTGGCGCAATCCTCATTGTTAATTACAAATGGACTGAACATAAAATTATTATTTATAACTAACCACGTTAAAACGTTCGACTGCACACAATATACCTTATAATATGTCTAATAAAAGTGTACAAAAATATCTTTATATATATATATATATATATATATATATATATATATATATATATATATATATATATATATATATATATATATATATATATATATATATATATATTATAAACATAATTAATTCAAATATATCATAAATGATACAGATCTCAATCTGTATCATATATTTTCTAAATTATCTAAGATATATTACAAATGTTGTAAGCTAACTTTTTAAGATAGCTTTACAAATATGAATCAGATACATTATAAATTATAACAAAGTATATCATAAACTTTATAAGATCTTATTTATAACTAAGATTGTATGTAAAATATATTTTAAAGTACATAAGAAATCCTTAAGATATGTCACAAAATTTACGAGATATCTTTTCAATTTTGTAAGATATCTGATTAGGTATATATTATTTCATATAATGATCATCTGTATAAGATATATATTTTAAAGTTTATTAGATATCTAGCCTATTGAGTAAATACTAATTTATTTTGTATTAAATAACATCGCTGTCCTTCCTTAGAAAACATAACTAATTTACTCCTCTATTACCTAAATTATAAACAACAAAGAATTAATTTTATTTCAGTTAATCCGAGTACTTATTCCTGTTATGACCTTCAAATTATTATATATCAGTACTAACTGTCGACTGATAACGAGTTTATTTTTAGACAAAATCGGTTTTATATTGATGAAACAAACAGATTTTTTCATGAGTTTCATTGTCGACTGCATTAACTTGTCCAGAGTTTGCCATTCACGTAACTGTTCTATTTTCCTCTTCATGTCTTTTAAAATTTGTACATACTCTTCTTATTTCTCTTTCTGTCTATATAGTTATATTTTCTTACGCGTTAATTTAATTTAGCAACGATGTACCTTACTATGTTTATAGAACGTATCAGAACATACAAAGCCGTGACAAATTTATCCAAATCACTTTAATTGGAAATGACACACTTGTCCTATCAATCTAATGACGTTTGCCGACGTCAATACCAACGCTTATCTAGTTTGAGATGAAATGTTCAAGATTATTCGGCACAAGTACCATATAACAGATCCAGGGAAGTTTTGACTGCATCACTTGCAAATTAGATACCGATGCAACTTGAAAGGGACACAGTTATAAAATGCAGGTAAGTTAGATCTTAAATGAAGTTGTAGTTGAAAATAGACCAAAATCGACTAACTTCAAAACTGTGAAGGAAGTCATTTGTATGAATGGTTCGAATAGTAGGCATACTTAGCATTTTAATGATTCTTTGAATGTCCCAAATAAAAAGGGGAAAGTTAGATACATTCTAACATGTTTCAAAATTAAAATTTTTTTCAGTACATGCTTAAAACGTACTGTAATGAGTCATTTGTCTGTATTTTTTTAAACTGTTAAAATTGACAACTTTATAATATCGTAAGGAAAGGCATAGGGTAAAAGGACAAAAAGAAACTGCGTTTAAAAAGATACGAAACTAGGTACAATTAAAGATACGAAAAAGGTATAATTAAAGATACGAAAAAATATAATTAAAAATCACTAGTACTACTTACCATTTTGCTAAGGATCGAAATCGGATACAAATATTTAAACTGCAAAGCATGGTTTATTCGTAGTTCGAAGAATAACTGAAAAGAGCTGTAGATTATTTAGACAATTTAATCTTTATATCCGTTATGTCAATTTGTGTATAATATCAATTATTTTCCAGATCAAGATGCAAGAATTGAATATTGCTTTCATTTTGGTGATGCTTTTGGGCAATACGTATGCTGCCGTATCGCAAATCCCAATGACAGGTAATCAGTGTGTTTCTTTTCATGATAGTGATGTATTGTTGATTGCTTGGATCTGCAATAAAAAATATTTTGATTAAATTAAATAGCAGACTCCTGTTTATACGGTTCATTATGTAAAAGAGGAGATGAGATTAAACTACGCTCGTACTTTAAGGCCATGTCTAGCGTCATGTGCAGTAGTTCGGAATCATTGTATCACTTGCATTTCAAATCGCGAATAAAGTTAGCAGACAATATTCAACGAACGAATTTCTCTGAATTTTTCGGGAGAGTTCAAACAAATTGTAATAAATAAATAAATAAATAAATAAATAAATAAACAAATAAATAAATCTTCTTATGCATACTGTATTTTTGCACAAGCGAAGTGACGTAACGTGCTACTTGTTGAACAATGATCAAGGGTGCAATTTGGCAAAAGAAAGAAAGCATTCATTCATGTGGGCTATTCAGAGATTGAGTTAGGAATACTTTGAAGGCGTCAAAAGAAAATAAGCCGTGCTTGTTGCAATTGGAATAAACTAGGTGTAAGTAACAAACTTAAATGCTACCAGCGGAATATAGATCGATCAATGGCATCATGCCGTAGGTCGTTTAACATAGGAATACTTGTTGTTCTTCCTACAGGAAATACGTTATAAATTATAAACCTAACGGATAAATAACTAAATAAAGCAAAGTGATGCGAACTTTTCTGTCTAAAAAAATCTTGAGAATTCAAGAGGTCGTTTCTTTTAGGAACTATGCCATGGAATTAAATTTCATACCGAAAAAGCATGATCTATATAATATAAAGGTATAAATACAATGTTTATTAATCTATTTCAGGAATCAATGTTTTCCGAGTAAAGCTCCAGAAATCTATTGAGAGCGAGATTCTAAATGTCTTACAAAAAAGAAGAGAAGGGTAAGAAGCTGGTCACCATTTTTTTGAAGTGGGATAACGTTGGTATTGGGTATTTTACGATTAATAATAATGTGTACACTCACCAATTGTTAATTGCTTGTGAGGATAAGTTATAAAATAAAGTCACACACATTCAGGTATGCTCATTTACGCACGCACACAGATTTAAAATGGATTAATATATACAACTATAAAGAAAATTTACTCTAGGAAATAATTAGGTTGTTTAGCGTCAGTTTGTTTGCAAGGTGGGAGGGAGGGAGGTCTTTTTACCGCCAAACACCACCGAAAACTATCAAATACCATCGAATGTATTTACACACTGTATTTGACAGTGTTTGGCGGTGGTCGGTGGTTAAAGGACCTACCCGTGTGTGTGTGTGTGTGTGTGTGTGGGCTTTACCCCCCCCCCCCGGGCGCCTTATCCATCATTGAATACTGACACATTTTGTTACATTAAAGACCTAGACAGAAAGTTGGAAGGTTGCAGGAATTAAAAATTTATTTTGATTAGATAATAAAATATTAATTAGTAAGAATGAACACAGCATATTTTCATGAAAAGTGTGGAATAGAACTTTATTTTCTTGCATTTCTTATTAATGATGATGATGGTTATACTAGGATATTATTATATAATTAATAATATTAATACCACTACTACTGGTACTAATCAACATTATTATTGCTGTTTATTATTATTATTATTATTATTATTATTATTATTATTATTATAGTCTACCAGTCACAACCAGATGGAAGATATATAATTATGCCACCTCTTATGCTGTCGAGCTGGGAGAGACTATCACAGAGAACATATTTAAGCCAGTGTTTCAGGTATAAAGGATACAAATAGTAACAAAGATTTAAAATTTGAGAGAATTACAAGAAATCAACCATAGCAAGTCTGTGTAATAGAAATACTGTTTTCATTGCACATGAATCAAACAACTGGTTCGCAAAGTTATCCATGCATAAATCAGTTGCTGGTTACAATACTGATAAAAGTGATGATTAATAAAGAGATGAAGCATGCGATGTCTAAACCAAAGTTTAGACTGAGGCATAACTGAAATGTCATTATTCTAAATGATCTAACCTTTCTTTATCAAATAGTATGGGAGTTGTGTTGCATGTATAATAAATTTAATATAGTAAACTTACAATCATATAAAACATGCAGTGAGAAAAAAAAATGAACATAGCTTTATCTATTTTTTTTTTAAAACAGGGCAGTAAGCGTAAGAATATAAATGTTTTGTGAGGATACTATCTAAGGAATTACAGTACAGTCCATTTAACTTAATGTAAGTAATATTGTAAAGTCTGGATTATCTAAAATTATTTAATATACATTTTTTGAACCAAGAACTTGTCTCTCAAACATTTTAAATATGTATAGACAAATACAGACTTGATTATCCAATTTGAGAAACTCCAAACTGTCCTGTGAGGTAGGATAGATGAGGTTGCAAAGTAACCTACTTGGTATTCCTGGTGATGAGGTCATAGGTTTACAAAACTGTTATTTATGGCTAATGAAAACATTCAATCTACAAGAAAGACTTTTTAACTGGTCCAATGGAGTTTTAATGTATTTTGTTTGAGTCATGGTTGTCTTTAAGTGACTTACGTATAATTATGCTCATATTTTTCATTAAAGAATTTGAAAGTGAAAGATTTTCTGGCACTGGAAACCAAGAGATTTATATATAGTCAAGACATTGACAAAATCTTTTTCCAGGAAGAAATGTCTGACCATATAGACATCACCCTTTCTCCCAGTCTTCAGCCTTCTGGCAATGTGGATTTGCAGAGAAGTGAGGAGCTACTCCAAACACAGGTCAGTGGACGTTCCCTGAACACCATGACACGTTTGAATCAGAATCAGAAATCTACCCTAATTCCTAGACCAGTGGACAGACATGTGTCAAACTTGCTAAATTCTTTGATGGGAGGATTTGGAAAGTGAAGAAAATATTGTGGCTTTCCTGTGAACAGTGCAGATGACATTTTCATTTGCTAATATAGATGAGACAGGAATCCTAATAAACTATAGCAATAAGCCTCGGTAATAAGTGTCAGTGAAACCTTACAAACAGTCCTATGATGACACTTCTGTTTACAGTTCTACTTCTAAAAGTCATATGATGACACTGCTATATGATTCCACAAATCAAACAGGAATCCTAGCATATGTGAGTACAAATTACAGACACAGTACCATAATTTTAAACGAAAAAATTTCTGTTGAATACCAGTGTAATAGTTATATAACTGTAAGGGACTACAATGTCATTGTCTGCTATCTTCCATTTGCGGCCAGAAAAGGGTCACATATGACTTGGTGTCTAATAAACACAGGCTTGCCAAAAGACATTATTGTGAAAACAATAGAATCTCAAATAACAACAGCTGATAACTTCCGTTTTTGAACTTTTTAATATGAATGTTGCAAATTATTTGTAAATTTGTTATGTTCACATCCATCCATATATATGATATGTTTTCATATTGTAATTCTTAGCAGAGACATAGATCATGAAGAGTAATAAATAATAATGTTGTGAGTGTGTGTGTGTGATTTAGAGTTTTAACGTAGCTTTAACAATTTTTCAGTAATATCGCTACGATGTCTGCAGTGTGACAGTTTATAGTGATGTTTAGCACTGGGGCATCATGCTGCAGACATGTAACATGATGTCACACCCAGTCACATTATCCTGACACCAGGCCGACCAGTCCTAACACTAACATCTTAATGCTGAGTGCCAAGCGAGGCAGCTGTTAGTAACATTTAAAAAAGTCTTTGGTATGACTCGGTCGGGGTTCGAACCCATGACCTCCCGCATCCGAGGTGGACGCTCAACCACTAGGCCACTGGAGCAGTCCAATAATAATGTTGAGAAGTCACTCAAATGATGATGACAAGAAATCCATTATATCAAACTAAACTATTAAACCAAAGTTTCAACTGAATACAATTACTAATGCAGAAAAACTGAATGCTGATGATTAAAATTAAGACCACCTTTACAGACAAGCCATGCACTGTTAATAATTGTATTGAGAGAGAGAGAGAGAGAGAGAGAGAGAGTTGCATTAAAAACCCTGTTTAATCAATTAACTGACTATTTGATGCACTGTGTACATATACTAATTACACTGAGTGGCATACATCAAACTATAAATTATACACATAATTAAAACAATATTTCTTAGTGCAAATATTTGTATGGCCTGAGTTTGTATTAGCAAATTGGGACATTTGCAAATGAAGTAATTGGTTTAATAATTCTAAGAATTAAAACAAATACTTATGTATAATGATACCTCCAACATGCAAATTATTAATATGTACTAACTATGATGGGTATTTAAGAAGTCCTGAATAGTAGTGATTGTGCAACAAAATTCTTTATTAGTGAACATATCATCAGTACATCCCTTTAAAGTACTCCCCATGTCCTTCTACACAGTTTATAAACTTATTAAATTCCATTTTGTATTGACTTTTTGGTATTATGTTCATACACTGGAAAACTGCACTCTGAACTGCATAGTGGCATTCAAATTGTCTATCCATTAGTGAATCTTTGATAACTGGATACAGCCAAATATCATTTGGAGCTAAATCAGAGCTCTATGTATGATGTGTCAAAGTTTGGATGTTATGTTCCATCAGGAAGTCTGTCATTATGGCAGATTCATGCCCCAGTGTGTTGTCATGGAGTAGATGGATAACTTGGGTACCAGTGCACATAAGAATATCTGAGAAAAAACTGCAAAGAAAGATCCTATACAGCTGTAAATATATATCTGTGCAGGATTTTTTTGCTTTTTATCCAAAATATTCTGACATTTTCTTTCTAAAGTGATAGAATTTCAGAGACCTGTGAAAGACATGAGCAGAATATGGTGCAGGTACCCATTTTCTCCAATTCAAACTTCATTATTTTCACCCAAGTCAGGTTCACAAAAGTAACTGCATGTTTCATCTCATTCAAATGTGGCTGGGTACTCTTTTCATATATTTGCATGTAGCTGTTTGGCAATTTCAACCTGAGCCAGCATCAAAATGTGGGACCAGTCTTGTACAAACCTTTCTGAACTTTCAATGATTCTTCAATATATTAAAAACAGCTGATGAATTAATGTCCATGATAATATTAATATATTCCACTCTGTATCAAGTATCCTTATCAATTCACAACCACTGGTTCCCACTCATCACTTGCGAACAATGGTCTTCCAGAACGTGGGTCATCCATGGATTTGTGACCATCTTTAAAATGATGAAACCACCCGAAAATTGTAGAATGTGTCAGAAGTACTCCTGTAAACTTTATCCAAGTCAGCCATTATATCAGTTGAAGAGAACCCTAAGAGTGCCAGGATTTAATAGTGTGCACTTTGCTCATTAGTAGATTTATTCTCCTTCTCCAGCATATTTTTGTCACTGTCATTTTATCTATGTTGTGTCACATGCATACATCTGCATGTGTGTGTTGGGTTTGTATGGGCAGCTGCAGATCATTTTATTGAAAATTATTTTGTTTATTGACTGGCATAACAAAATAATCAGAACTTTTAAAGTAAAACTTGTATTTCAACATTACCAACTTTAAGACTATTCTGTATTTATGATTTAAGATTTATACATTAAATAATTTCATAATCAAGTTGATATTTGGAAACATTTTGATATTTGAAAAATAATTTTTGTATTAATTTTATATTTTGTTATAAAAAAATAAAAAACTGACTCATGATGTTTTTGTCCTACTTTGACATAATTTCAGCTTAATTATTTCTGGGGCAGATAGATTCTAGTATCATATATACTTTCATATAATTCGTACATACAATTACTATATAATGCATTACATGAAGCAGTTAATTGCACATCATTTTAAAATTTGATCTGGTGTAGATTTCATTAAAAACAATTATTAATACAACTCAAAATTTTGCTCTAAAATCAGTAAAACTCATAGTTCAACCCAAGCAAAAAACTTAAAACACAATTTGTGGAATATCAGCCAGAATCACAAGTTTCATGTAATTATCATGCAAATGTTCAGTAGATGTTTGATTGTCTCAGTCTTGAAAGTTCCTTAGTACAGTGCCCAATAATGTCATATGGGTTCAGCATGAGTTTTGTGTGAAGTATTTCATCAAACTGACCAAGGGATTTCATGAATGACATAGAAGAAGCCATTTGTTACAGCACCAGATGGCAAAAGACTGGAATAGTAAAGGTCAATGATGAATAAAGATCAAATGAGTTTAAAAAATGGAGCAAAATTTCACACATCTTTCATAAAATGACCAAAGAAGTATTCTTTAGCTTTATTACAATCCATTAAATAATTGGAAAATTAGTTTTGCTACGTTTTTGGCAATTACCTCCACTGTCCATATCAATTCTCTGTATTTCTGCCATCCAGACTTTGTTCTGAAAGAATGGTCATATGTGTTACATAGTGAATGAAAGATCTAATCAACAACCGTTGTTGTCAGTGATCCCAGTTGACCACTGGTCAATTAGCGAGTTACATGTAACTCACTCCTTTTATGCAATAACATCAGCATCACCTGTTTGTCAGAGTCCTCACTGACAGCTCTAAAATCCTGAATTTTTCTGCCTATATATCATGTACAAATTCAACTTCATACCTAATTTATGTATTATTTTCATCCAGTATTGACAAATTTTTGGCAGACTCAGAAGCTCTGCTGAAATAGATATTAAAATTTTCAGACCAAAATCAGAAATAAAAGGTCATTTAATAATGCTAAACCATAAGAAATATTACTACCATCATATAATATAGAATTATTGCCCATGTGTTGAAATTACATGAATTGTCAATCTGAGGCATGTGTTATTTTCATCTAGGACCAATTAGAAGTGTGTTAGTAAAACCCCATGTTGATATATCCATTCAGGTGGTTTAGCAATAAGATTTTCAAGATGGCTGCCATGGTGGCCATATTTAGATGTCAGATTGGCACTACTGTCATTCTGGACCAACTAGACATCATGAATCTTTCTTTGAAAATATCACATTGATATAATCTTCCATTCATGAGGAGTAGCATAACAAGACATTCAAGATGGCTGCTGTGATGGCCATAATGAATGTCTGAGCAACACCATTTTCATTTAGGACCAACTAGACCATGGGATGAATGTGTGTGTGTGTAAAGTTTCATGGCAATTCTCGAAGTAGGTTAGAAGGATGGATATCAGATGACAATGTACAATGGACATTAGGCCATCCCATGAGCACTTCTGATCCATGACCAGTAATGATAATTATCATATCCCCATAAAGTTATGGGGAAAGTAGTGAAGGAAATGTGTCATGCAGCAGGATATGTAAAATGAAATATTAATATTTAGACAAAATAATGACTGATAATATGAATCAATTAAAAATTTATAGACTAAAATGGTAACAGTTTATTATTTGGATGAAATGGAAATATTTATACATCTAAGGTAAAATTATTTGTCCTTATACATTCAACACAGCAAAATACATAATACATACATGGCAGCTGTGTATATAAAATACAGTAAAACATGTACCACACATGCACATAAAATATGGTAAAGTACATACATGGTGGATGTTTTACAGAATATGGTAAAATATATGCATTGTGGTTGTATGTATAGAATAGGGTAAAATACGCACACAGCAGCTGTGTATATAGCCATTACTTTTACCATGCGCACTGCTGAAATGTACTGAAATCCTATCAAGAAAAACACTAAAGAAAACAAACCATGTGGCAACTCAAATGAATTACATTGGGATTGTGATTGGCATGTTATGTCCTCCATTCATTGACTACCTGATGTCATTGACCTTGTGTTCCAACACTGAAAGTAAAGAATTCTAGGCATTTCTCCATTATGTTATAGATCTCCTGATTCTTCTGGAGAGACACACATGAGGAAAAACCACAAGAATTCCAATATAATTTAAGTGTCATAGAGTTATCAAAGAGCAAGGTCTTCTCCAGGTGGCAATATGCTACAAAATTTATAACAATGTGGCTGTGGGGATTATTCTACTTAGGGGAGGTAATCCATTGGTAGAATTAGCCTGGGATTACGTCTGCCATTTTGTAAAGGTAGTTTTGACTGTTAGTTTTGTATATGAAGATGTAAGCTTTAAATACGACTTGCGACACACATCTGGATATTCAGAAATAATACATTTAGCATGTGCCAAAATAAATTCACAACAATGTGAGGATGAATGAGAAGTGTGAATATTTTACTATTCAGTACTGAAATTATGAAACGCACTAGTCCAATGGTAAACCCAGTACCATCCGGTTAGCAGACTATTATAAATTTTGAGCCCTGCACACACTATACTCAAATATTTGTGTCTTCTTCTGAGTTGAAGGAAAGCTCTCTTTTGATGTGGCACAGGAATATGTCTTGGCCTTATGGGTTTATGTATATCTACATCATATGAAACATGTTCCTTCCATGAACTTGGAACAAAACAAGCAAAGGAATATAGTTTTGTGTATGTAAAACACTGTACCAAAGATGAACAGATGCTTAAAGTAGTCCTTCAGATAAATTAACTATTCTTAAATTATCACTTCTTTGTTGAATTACTACAACTTCTATGTTTTAAACAGTCCACTCCTCATCAGGGATTGCTACTCCAAGAACGGAAGATGACAATCTACATTTAAATTTATTTAAGCATCATTTCCTACAGACACAGCAAATAAATTATAATCATACTCCTAAGTAATATAGTTATGAAATAAAAACTGATAATAAAAGTCTAGTGAAAACAAAACATCAGTCATGGATTGAAAAAATTTATTCAAGTAGCTTTCTTTATAAAAAATATTTTCATTGATAGTTTCATTGATATACATGAATGTATAAAAAAATACCCTTTTTAACAATATTTAACGATTATGTGTCCTCCATCAACAATTATTGGTTACCCAGGATGACAACGATAAGTATCAGCCTATAAATTATCAACTGAAGAAAAAAAAAATCTTGTAGTACTGTTCACATTTTTCATGCCCCCAAAATTGCTGTCGCTAGTTGCACTGACCTCCACTGATCTATATGATGGAACAGTCTATATTATGTTAATAAACTAATTTTTTATCATATTTTAAACAGTGACTATTGAAACTTAATGCAATAGTTTTACAAAAATTGTTTGTATGTGATAGGTGATATAACACAAGTTTAGGTATGAAATCAACTGGTAATATTTCATTTGGTAATGCATGACACAGGTCAAATTTAGATGACCAATATATTGTTTTGCTAAACGTCCACATGATTTGAAAATCAAATACAACAAATGTCAATCTCTCTACTGTGAATTTATTCATTTTTTGTGGGGTACCAATTTAAGTCGCTTGCTACATTCCACAAATTACAGACCCAATGAACAATGTTCCAATAGGATCCATTATATGCTTGCATGTAAGTTGAATCCAAATGTAAACTACACAGACATAGATCTGCTGGCATTTTATGTGACTACAGATCATGGTCCATGTTGTTTGCAGCTGAGTTTTACTTACACTGACAAAAATGTTATTTTCATAAAACCACAAAAGAGATACCCTTAAAACAAATCAATTAACATATCTGCTTGATATATCTAAGTATCTACCAGTAGCGTTTCTATATCTGGCTTTCCTAGAACATAAAAATCTGGTGTAGATCTGGAAAACTGAAACCATGATTTTCCTCTTTTTTAAAAAAAACTAATAACATTAAGAAAATTAATAATTTCCAGGAATTCTACCTGCCCATTTAGGCTAATCTATATTTGTTGGTATGTGTTGTGTACCCTTGTTAAGTATTCATTTGTGTGTGTGTGTGTGTGTGTGTGTGTGTGTGTGTGTGTGTGTGTGTGTGTCTTACTATCAAACCTATCTCTCTCTGAAACCAAACTGAAAGACTGGGGTAAATGAACACAACTCTGGTTGGTCAAGACATCATAAATGTAAACATGATATCCAGGGGCCTCATCAAAACTCACAGAAGCGAGAGTTGATGCTTCCAAAATTTTCAATTTCTTGTCCCAGATTATCAATTTTGTTATTTTGATCTTTATATACACTTCTATATAATGGACTCCCAGTTCATGGAGAAATATGGTCCTGGACTTCCAGTTTCAGAATCTTACAAAGGCTCTGTTCATAATTTCAGATTCATCTTCTCACTGTAATGTCTGATTAAGATCCAGTACACAGGGATCCTGAAACCTCACCTGTATTACAATACACAGTGATCTTGAAACATCACCTGTATCACAATACACAGTGATCCTGAAACATCACCTATATCACAATACACAGTGATCCTGAAACCTCACCTGTATCACAATACACAGTGATCTTGAAACAGCACCTGTATCACAATACACAGTGATCTTGAAACATCACCTGTATCACAATACACAGTGATCTTGAAACATCACCTGTATCACAGTACACAGTGATCTTGAAACATCTTGTATCAGAATACACACTGATCTTGAAACATCACCTGTATCACAATACACAATGATCCTGAAACATCACCTGTACCAGAACACAATGAACCTGTAAAATCATCTTTATTACAGTGCTCCTTCAACAACTCAAATACAATGGGGTCCAAAATTACAGACAACACTATAAACAAGGGACCTCTGAAAATGAAGTGGGTGCCATCCTGCGAGACATTGAGAACACTGAGGTGATGGTAGTAGTGCTATTTAATGAATGAATACTCATAACTGTATTGGGAATAATTGTCAATAAACAGCTTATTCTAATCAAATTGCTTGCTTTTTGGTATAGATTACTTTTATTTTCAAGATAGCAATCTCTAAAAGATCATGAAAAACATTACTCCATGAAGTTTCAACACACATCACCTACACGTGTACATCATTGTTTAACTGCAAAACATTGTGTACTATGTTGCTGCTTTTTGCACAACAAAACAAGGTTCTTTTTTTCTAAAAGCTTGAGACATATTTTATAAAAAAACTGTCAACACTGAAACTCAATTTAAAAAAAAATATTAGTGAAATATTGGTGCCATGATTTCATTGAAAGTATTAGTAAAACTTTTCCTCATCCTTGAGGAAATCTCTGAATGCCATAAATGTGATGGTAACTGACAATTTTCACATTTGAATAAAAGACAGCATATTACATTTATGATGATTACACTGAAGCCAAACTAAAACAGTACTAAAACACAAAAATTTTCACTTGAAAAAACTTACTTCATTGGTATTTGTTTCTTGAAGTGTTGCAACCAATAGGCATCAGTGACATTTTCAGTGATTGAAATTTCATCAAATATTGTTACAAGTGTACTGAAAATATTTTGAGGAAAGGAAAATGTAACAAAATATAAGACTTTTTAATTAAACATGAGAACTGCATGATGATGATTCAAATTTACAGACACTAACCACCGTTTTCAATGATAAAATGAGCAATATATCAGGGTTTTAGAAAAATGAGATTCTGGCCTGCCCCTTTATGAGTGGGTATCAAGTTATCGAGGGAGCAGTTTATCTGAATGATTATTGTCAGGTATTTGAGAAAGTGTGAAACTGCTTACTGACCAAGACAAACTTGGGTGTGCTCAATTATATGATTTTCAATGAGTGTTCTTACTAATATTGAGTTTTATGATTTCAAACATGCATGCAACATCTGGAACTTGCCCCAATTGCATTGTTTGTATTGACTGAATGCACTGTAATATGTAATACAAAACTGACTAGTACAATGGCTTTAAGCATCTGTAAAACATCTGCAACTTGCACTCATTGCATTGTTTGTACTGAATGAATGCACTGTAAAATGTAATACAAAACTGATTGGGCATATGGCTTTAAGCATTCAAAGAACATCTGCAACTTGTTCTAACTGCATTGTTTGTATTAACGGAATGCAATGTAATGTAATACAAAACTGAACTTATACATGGCTTCAAGCATTCAAAGAACATCTGGAACTTGTTCTAATTGCATTGTTTTTATCAACTGAATGCACTGTAATACAAAATTGACTGAATACATGGCTTCAAGCATTGCGTGTAACATGAACTTCTCTGGATTGCACTGTTTGCATTGACTGAGTACACTGTAATACAAAACTGACTGGGCATATAGCCTGAAGCATTCACAGAATATCTGGAAGATATCCCAAATGCATTGTTTTTATTGACTGAATGCACTTTAATACAAAACTGACTGGATGACTTCTAGCATGCATGTAATGTAAACTTGTCTGGATTGCACTGTTTGCACTGACTGAGTACACTGTAATAAAAAAAATGACTGGGTACATGGCTTCAAACATGCACAGAACATGGGAACTTCTCTGGATTGCATTATCTGCATTGACTGAGTACACTGTAGTGCAAAACATATGGACAGATGACATACACAGAACATATGGAACTTGTCCTGATAGCATCATCTGTATTGACTGAGTACACTGTAACACAAAAACTTCCTGAACATATGGCAAGAGAATTAAGCTCTAAACTTATGACTGATTGCTCAAAGTCAGATTGCTGTAGATACTTTTAATAAATTAAAAATTTACTGGGTGTTTTTAATCAAGTTATTTTAATAAATATGCCAGTACTTATCAAGAGCTCTGCCCTTAGTGGGGACAAAAAAACTGCTATGATAAATTGGAATTCAGATGAATGAGTCCTGGTTATATAAAATTTACAGGCATAAGGGACATCACCTGGGTGGATTAAATGATAACAAAGTTCAGATAAAACAAGGTTCTAATGCAGTAATAAAGGAAATTGATTTATGCCCCTCATAATGTAAAGAAAACTGCAGTGCACTATTCAATGTCTTCATTAGCTCTGATAGTGTCAAAGTCCAGTGCAACATATAAGATTCCAGGAAAATCAGGAAGCCCACCACTTGACAGTTCTAATATTACCCTGCCAATACATCACCTACTATGATCATAGGGTATTCTCTCATCATATTCTCACTCTGCTGCAAACTCCAAAATCATTTTGTAGCATGGCATGAAAAGTTTCTACACATAAAGTTCCGTCTCTTTGAATGATTCAAGTTCCATATCTTTAGACGATTTCTACACATCAAGTTCCATCTCTTTGCATGATATTGTTACAAAGGACTGATACAAATACTGACTAAAACGAAATTTAAGATTGTACTGCAGTCTTAGCAAGGTCTGTGATTGATTACATTGATGACACATTCGGACATCTGCAAACATTCATGTACATTCCAATATGATAATCAAGTTTAACGCATTAAAAATCAGACATATTCTGAATATTTACATATGTACAACAAAGGGAACAAAGTAAAACATTAGAATATCTTTACAAATGTGAAACTTCTCATGACGTTAAATGGAGATAAGGCATGCATAAATGAAGATAATGGTTGAATGACAGCATACCGTCTTGGAATACATCTTAATAACATCATATCAACAAAAGTCACATGCACTGCACTAAGAAACTGTACTGAGAATATCCTTTAAAAGGGACATTTAATGGCATTCAGAATGTTTTGCAGCAAGTTCCTTGTTTAAGACTCAAAAGTGTAGAGAACTCACAGAATACAAGTAGTTCTGGTCTTAATTATGACACTTTTTCACATGCAATAACATAAACATAATGTTCTAAAACTTCTGCAGGTTCAAAAGAGTCTGGCAGTAAACTGCTTTGTTTCACTCAGGACCACTTGAATATTTTGAGTTGCTTGTCAGTTAGTGCGGCAAGATACAGTTGATTGTTGATATTTATTGCACAGGTGTCCACTACAACTCCACCTGCTGGCAGCCTCTGTTTCATCTGCCCTGTCCCAGTGTCCCAGATGTGGACCTGAAAAGATGGGACACCATAATGAATACAGTATTACCTGAAAATATTAAAGGAAATATAGTTCAAGCCAAAAGTGACAAAGTCTGTTCTGCAATGGGGGTATGTGAGAAGCTTCACAGTAGCTTCCCATGGGTCAGTGATTCTTACTGAGTGTTTTCCATGGTTCTTTCTCCACCAGTTATAATGGATGTCATGTATAGTCTATCATGCACTGAAAAATTGCCTTAAGCCCAAAACAGCAACAATAACATAGAGTATATTTAACCTTGGTAACACAAGAAATCAATGCTACTTGTACACCTGAAACATAAAGCTATAATCCCTTAGTTCATACATAAACTTTAATTTTCTGTGTTATCCCATTTCTTCAATCTGGGCCTTTATCCTACATAAATATCGATGCCCTTTTAAATGTGTGGCTTGTTAGAACTGTAGATGCATGCAAAGGTCAAATATTGAGGTTTATAATTAAACTTCCGAATGTTCCACACCTGAAAACCATTTATTTCTTATTATAAATTTCTAGTGCTTCATTAATAATTTTGTTTTAAAATATGACCACCAATAAAGCTGGTTAAGTTATTACGTGCCCCTTACATGACTGTGGAAGCAACATATTACTAGAACAAATAACAGAAATGACAGTGTTGTGAGTTTGTAATAAGAAAATGAAATGATTAATACTATACAAACAGTTACTTGATAGAAATTTTTTTATGACAATTAATGGAAACAAATAAGAAAATGTTCATGCATTCAAACACAGTAGCAAGATCTCTGCATATTTTCTAACTTTTGTATTGATATAAGTCACATTGAGAAAACAAAAGTCATCAGATCGTTGCTTGTAGTCACAATTATGAATAATAAACTCTCTGAAGAAAAACAACAGTTCTCTGAAATGGTACATAGGGGACACTGTTCAATTTACATGTAACCTCTACTAACATATTTCACCATGTTCTGCTTTTAATTTGGTTCTCTTATTTCTTGACAATAATTCTATAAAACAAAGGTTTGAGATACATTCAGTTTAAATTTCTGTATCCAATTACAGGGAATGGCTTATATTTCAACATTCTTCTCTCTGTCTCTCTCTTGTTTGCTCATTCATTTCATTTCATGCATCTTTCTTGATTTAGAAATATAAAAAAAAGGAAAACAAGTCTTTTTCTTTTTTGGTCACAATTTGTGACTTTATACCTCACAAAATCTGTCATTTTTAATTTACATGACCATGACATCTAAACAGATCCACATTCCTGACTGGTTGGTTTATTCCACAATCATATCACATACAATGGCAAGCTGCAACTTAGTCACAGGAGGTAATACAGTTGCTAAATTGGGACAATCTGACTATTCACTAATTTTCATGATGAAGTTTGGAAATTCAATTGATTAAATTTAACTAGAGAAATGACACGTTTTACAAAATGCATGAAGAATGTATATTTTGAAGATTTTCTCAACATGTGATCTTAAAATGATGAGAGCAGACACTGAATAACTAATGAATATTACAAATGGGTCAAGTTTTGATATACATCTAATACATAGTATAACAGCCAAAGCAATCCTAATGATGGTCAAGTCATTCATGCTTTTAACAGTTCAGTGAAAAAAGCATTTGAGTCATGTTATAATAAGTAGGACTGTCTTAAAAATATGTCCATTTCATATAAAATGGAAATGTTTTTGGATAATTACACTGTTTTTTGTGCATGGAATCAAAACATTGAAATTATTTTCATAAAAGATTGAGTTTTAATGTCAGATTCTCAACGTAACTTTTCCATAATTAATAATTATATATAATAATTAATAATTAGATAAAGTAATTAATAATTACATATAATAATTAATAATTACATATCTGACCCTGCAAATAGAGTGGAACTTACTGATTGGTTAGGTTCATCTGCACCACAGACCATAAGTCGGTTCTGGTCAGCAGGATGTGGAAGTATGATGGACTTGGAGAGAACAGTCTGAGTTCGACTTCCGTGAAAAGTATGAATAATATTACAGCTGCAGACTGTGTCAATCACTGTAGGATTGTTGCTGATGTTGTTACACACCATCTCACACATCTGAAATTGAACTGATGGATTGTAATCTCATAAACTGTATGTATTTTGTTAATCAATGGATTTAAAAGCATCATTTCAGCAACCTTTTTGCTTGGAGAAAGGTAGGAGATTTCAGAGGCATAACTTGTAAAGACACTGGGCAACACATTCTTGGCGGAGTCATGGCAAAGATACTGTATATGCTGGAATTCTACTCAGGAAATAGAAATTCAGTGCTATAATATAACTCTATCTGACTAGAGAGTTATTTAAAGGTTGACCTAAATGTTATATACTACAAACTGGAATATTTATTTGTTAGGCATTTCATGTGCACCATGAAGATTCACAGTCAACAGTGGCAATTTGATAACTGATTCATAATTGTTTGTAAAAACTTAATTAAAATTATTGCTGAAATGAATAATAATGTGAAAAAATTTCCATGATACCAGAAATATTTTTGTCTCTTGCCCTCTGGTGCAAGGTCGGGTCTGGGGGGGGGGGGGAAGAAGGAGACCCACAAGATAAAATTGTCTGCGAATTTCCAAGGGGGCTGAGCCATCGGTCCAACCCTACCTTAAATTCATCTACTGCTGTCGTCATCTGTCCATGGCAATTTATCATTTAACTCTGCATACAAGTCTATTTTTCTCTTTCTCTCTCAAGGAATGTGAGGATTCAGTAAAATGTATTATCAGCTGACTTTTAAATGACAATAAAATCTCAAGTTTTGGACATTATATTGTAGTGATGTTGAGACTGTGTGCAGGCGCTTGTTTAGCCCCTTACTTTAATCTTTCCCTTTCAGTATTTATTCCTTTGTTCTCTTTGGTTTAATCTTACATCTTTTCCCAATCAGTGTTTATTTAAAATAATGAAATTCAATTTTAGTTGTAAATTAGTGTCCTTCAGGGAATTTTTCAGTTTGCTCACAACCTACCATCTCTCCCTCTTGCTCCATGTTATGACTTGAACCTATATTGCTTTTATTTTAAATATCCATGTAAATATATTAATACATGTGTAACTAGGAACTTTTTGCAAACACATGCATAATGGGAGAATTTGATGAAGCATTTTTTAAAACAGCAGCTGTATATGAAACTTCCTCATCCAACATACAGCATTGTCTTCATAGTTCTTATGGACTTCTTGTGTTCTTCACCCTCTAGATGGAAATACAACTCTTCCCACAGAGATACTAGTGGAACAAAATGGGCGTTCTTGAAGAGATGACAAGTCCTGAAACAGAATCTGGCTTCCTGTTTAAACTGTTTAGCAGGAAGAGCCATGGACAGTCCAGAATGGGGGCATTTCATTAGTTTAGATGGGTCCAGTACCACTGACTAAGACCAGTGATCCTGATCCTTTAAATCCTGTGAGGCCACTGCAGGGATTCACCTTCGGAATAGTATCTCTGCATCCAGATTACACAAAGCTTTAGCAGTGATCCAGCAGATCTTTGATGACTTCAAGGCTACATTCCTCCTAAGATGAATCATTCTGCAGAAAGAACCATAGATATGAACAACACGTCTTGATGTCTTGGCCACAGCCTTTAACATTCTTTTCAAGGCCACATAAGACAAAGATTTCTCCTTCAAAAGACTAATGGGGAGTCAGCTGATAAAAGAATGGCATGCAAGGTTATGATAACTAGTGTCAGCACCTTCAGTTACGATGCCTCATGAGCCTCAACACAGTTCCAATGCCTCAAGAGCCCCAACAAGGAGATGGATCCAGGTGACTGCTGAAATCTCCATCTGCAAGTCATTCAAATCCAAAGTGAAGGGCTTAATGGATCAAGCAGGTGAATGGATCTTGTAGATATTGGCCAAGACCAGATGTCAAGCATAGAAAAGATGACAGAACACCCCTTATGCTGTTTGGCCCCTTCTTAGCCGTTAGATAATTTCTGGGTCAGATCCCTCACCATCACGAAGAAAACAGCAGTAGGTCAAACATGGCCTGGACAACCTCTCCAAACTTAACAGGATCCTAGCATCAGAAGATCCTGCAGGGTTTTGAATTTGATCTGGGCAAAGTAGGATGTAAACTTCATTTAATGCCTCATCAGAAGTTCACATCTCTTCCTCCTCCATCACTGACCCAGTGGGTCGTTTAAAAAAGACAAACTCAACTGATGGGAAGGACCTGGTGTGATGGGTTCTACCAGAAAATCATTTACATCCACTGTCTGGTGTTAAGTCACCTGTAACAATGTCCCATGTCCAATGTCCAAACCTGGAACCTGATGACCCTGTGCCCTGCATTTGGTGACAGTGCCTGCTACTCAATGACTAGTAACAGACCTTTTATCACTAGCACTAGACACATATACCTGTGCCCTGTGCCTGGTGCTCTGGAGATCAGTTACTGGGTAATGGCTGGTCCAATACTTGTTTTAATCTGAGGTCTACTTGCATAAGATGATGACTATGCCTCTCTTACAACAGAAAGGTGGGATGCACTATTTGGGACTATACCACTAAGGAGATATGTAAATATAAACTGAGGACTGAGGAGAAAATAACAAATGTAGCACAAAATATACTACTGACAGCAGAAATGCCAAAAGATGCCTAAACAGGCAAGGTGTTAAGAGCCAAAGGGACATGTATATATAATCTAAGTCCAAGAAAACGAAGGAAAATATTCTGATTGTCGGAAGTGAACCAAGGTATCAGACTTGGATCATGTCTTTTTTTATCTGAGATCTTTTAAACATATGAACATAAACAACAATGATTTTAGGGACAGCCTGACTGACCTTGATAAGCTAGCAAACTTAATCTCCTGTGCACCTTCCTAATTTCTCAGCTTATTTGCACTGATCTCAACAAAGATCCCTCTGTCCAGAAAAAAGTCAGAAATATGTTGAAAGTTTTCATGCCTGAACAAGTGGTCTCAAAAGATATGCATCAAAACCATACAAGTATGTGAAAATATTATTTTCAATATAACAAAGAGATTATAGAATCCAAACTGTATGAACTTGAGAGATGGATCAAGGATAAACACTGATGGTTTAGGAGTCCAAATCAGTGAAGTGCATTTACAATCAATAATGTTTCGATCAGAATCTCCATAATCAATACTACTTAAATGAACAAGCTAGATCAATGATAAATATTGCTGGTTCTTGTTGTTGGATATAAGATTAATATTAAGGGGATTAGAGAGATGGTGTTATAATCTAAGGATCATCATCACTTTGATCCAATTGATCACTGATTAAAAATCAATTAATTAACCTCTTGCCTAGGACAATGATTTTTGTAGAGTTCTTTTGGACATGATAATGGATTTTATTTCCAAAACATCACTGAGCAGTTTCAAAACTGAAAAATTTTCCTGCACTTTTAAGCCAAAGTTCCCTGAAATATATGAAGACATGCATTCTTGCCATGTGAATTCAATGCACTTTTACTCAATGATTTAACTCTAATTACTTTAGTTCCATAAGTCCCCAATGGTGGAGACAATGGAACTAAGGTCAAATGCACATACATTTCTAGTCAAGTTGCCAAAATCCTCGGAATTTGCAATTTGGAAAATTTCTATGGTATTTCTTTCATTTAAGTAAATACAAAATATTAGTATATTCTAATAGTAAACAAGCTTCATAACATTTTAGTGCAATACAGACAGAAACATGCTACTGAGAGACTTTTTATTTTTGATTACTGTGGTCGGTATGCAAGTCTATGTTAATGTTCCCACCATCAGCACAATTTAAGGTGACTTCAGTGTCTGTTGATCCAATATCTTTTGAAAATGAAAACATGGATCTTTATTTATCACTTGGCTTATGCCAATTAAAAATAAGTAATAAAAAAGTAATATTGATTTCGACAAAACCCTTTAAGAAGAGAAACCTTGCTCAATAAATTTAAACATAAAGCGATAGATAAGGGATAAAAGCAAAAGACATTGGATTCTCTAAAAAAATACAAGATTTTCTCTGGTGGTACATCATCATAAAATTCCATAAATTAGTTCACATAAAGAACTTCTATCTCACAGGGTAGAAGTTTATACATTTAAGAAGAATACATTCTATTGTCATGGTATGCACTCTGGTTGAGGACCGCCTTTCAGGAGATATGCATGAGATGGTCCTTTCATTACTCTTATTATGAATGTAACTAGGCAGCGAACAGTACATAATGCTTATTTCAGATTGCATCAGCAAATCATAATTCTTTCAAACCTGGGATATTAATAGTTGTCAAATTTAAGGTTGTGCATGACTTTCAGAAAGGGAATCAGATAAGTTCATAAAATTTCTGTTTGAATGGTTTCAATATCATTTTAAGCTCCGAGTATGGCTGTAACTTTTGTACTAATATTGGAGACTTGATCCAGTGATTGGTTTGAAATGGTGTCATGGGGTGTTGCAATGTCACCTCTAACCATATCTACATCTTTTGAATCGTATGTATACAATGATGTACTCACACAACAGGAGGATCTGATTTCATTAAATTTACTCTGAAAAATGAGAGGATTTGTTAAGGATTTTCTGAATCAGAGAGATGGTTGCTAAATCAATTTGTAAATAACCTGCAGTGGTTGTGAAAGTATTCTTTGGATGATATGACAAGATTTGTTGATGCATTCGTATCTATGTTTATTGAGTAGATATAAGAAAATATTTCATGAGTGATGTGGAAACATTGTATTGTCATGAGCTGCCAAAGTCACTCATGGAAATACAATGTTTCCACTTCACAACTGAATATTTGCTAATATCTACTAAAGAAAACATGAAAATTTGTTTTCATTTTATATTTAAAAGGCAAAACTGTTTGACTTGCATGAATCTGTTTCTCCATTTTGTGTCAATGTTATTAACAGATGTATTAATACATCATTAAAAAAAGAAGTTCTGAAATTTTACAATAATTTTTGGAAATCATCATTTTTACAGACTTAGAATGTACATGTAACTCTTCAACTTGTGTATTTTATCAAAATAACTTTTCAAATGAAACACATTTTTTTCCATAAATTAATGTAGTGAAAATTGCTGGGATGGGGATACTATGGAAACAAGACAGAAGAGTCTAACACACTTCACTGCATAACATCATTAAACAAAAAAATGTTAATGATTGTGAGCTTAGTTGAAAGGATTTTGTTTTTCCTTTTTGTTTATTTCTGCATTCAGACATGAGATTCTGAGTTGGCAAGCTTGCAGTCTATTTTGTTAACTGATGCTGCACCCAAATTTCAATTGTCACTTAATCTGGTTTGCAATCAACAGTAATCAATGCCTGATTTCTCCATAATTTTCAGACCTGATTATGATTGTGATAACAGAAAAAAAAAATCACTACTTAAAACCTTTTATTGCTATATGTAATCAAGAAATTTTCTTAAAAATGTGTATCGTTTATTGTTGAGCATAACAGGTATGATACTGTATGGCTGACACAGAATATCAAACAGCAACAGGTTATGTAAGTCGTTGACAATTTGCATGATTCATGTGGAAAACCAATGATAAAAAAGTTAGCACTTGACGCCTGCTTTTTGTTGTTTGGGGTTCATTTTGAGGCATTCTTAAATTGCCTTCTCATTCACTACATAAATATATACTAGAGGGTTAACAATTTTGACACAATTTAAGATCTATTTGTCCCGACAAGGAGAAAAGAGAGAGGATGAGAGGGAGAGTTGGAGAAAAAAAAAAGAAAAAAGAAATAAGCCTAAATTTGAATATATAAGTCTGAATAATATACATCACAGCAGATATACCACACTTCCTAAATGGAAAAAGAAATTGCTTCCAAAAGTGATATCACCACTATGGTGATAACAGCAGCATAAAAACTGTGGCGTTATCATTTTTCTCCCACTGATGGAATTCAGTATCTCATTATGAAAAACATAATTAAACATTATATCTGCAAATACTGCTGATGAAAAGTCTGACTTGACCCTTTAAAGCATAGTTCATGCTGACTGCATTTTCAAAATCATTCATGTTTATTTCCCAGATGGATTCGGTTAAGCAGACTGAAAATTTCACATCTGAAGTACAAATTAGTTAAAATTAACACCACAATATTTCATTCCATTGTTTGGACAGATAAAATTGTTTTAACTGTTTCTGGCATGACTTTTTTTTTCAATTTTGTGACCATAATATATAACAGATGCAAATTACTGAACTTCCGCTCAAGACTTTCTTTGCAAGTTTATTGGTAAGAATTGCATGTTAAAAAATTATTAGGTTTGTTGCCATGGCCAGCATTTACAAATCAATCATATCCACACAGGTACATATCAAACAACAGGTGAGGAACTTATCCTGATAAAGCCCCATCCTATCCTCTACCATTTATTTTCCTTGTGATTGAAAGGCACTTTACTCTACTTGTCACAGCACAAAATAACCTACTTGTGTTGCCATAAAACGAAAAACCAAACCAAATCTACAATCCACTGATTTTCCTTGTATCTACACAGCAAATGAAACATATGTAACAATCCTATGAATTTCAAAACAGAAGTGAAGTAATATGAAGTATAAGTGGGACCCTATTAAGAAATATGTATTTAATAGAGCAAACCAAAAGCAGGTTTAATTAAATTTAATTTAACACAGTGCTATCTACCTGATGTCTGATTGTCTGATGTCGTGCTGTGGGACGAAAACTGGCCAGAATGTGACGAGTCTTCTCCTCTACACAGAGGCTGGTCAAGCTTCCTGTAAAATCAAAACCCAGAAGAAAATTAATGGATATTTTTCAAACAGCTTTTAATAAACAGGTAAAAACATGAATTATTAAATTAATACAAGGATAAGAATAAAAACCCACAAATGAATTTTTACATTAAACTGACACATGGATGAGAATAGAACCCCACACATGGAAGGTATTCTGAAATTCTCATAATGGTATTTTTTAACCAAAGAAGACACAGATCTACTTAGAAATGTATTTTATAGAACAGCCAAGTTCTGAATCATACATGCACTTTTATGTCACTTAAGCAACTCTCATGCATGCCCATACAGAATGATTCAGAAATTCCTTATTCCTGTTGTTAGGACAGAAAGGTCTTCTTCAAGTGGGACAACCCTGTTAAACAGATGTTACCTTACAAAAACTCATCCAATCTAATTTAGTGGACTCTATATCATCATTCACAGATACCATCTCTCTTATGCAGCAATCTTGGGTTGCATAATAAAAAGAGGACCAGTTCAGAATAAAATTCTAAAAAATTGTACAAACACATATTATGAGGTTATTGTTTATAGCTATTCATATATATAAGCCAGGGCCGCAAAACCTCATTTAAGTAATGATGAGAAAATATGAAACTTGAACTCATTTGAAATAATAATAATTTTCAAGAATAGACAAATCACTCACCATCCAAAGGCAGAATGTGTGGACGTCTTTCATTATATCCTTTCTTCTCAAAGAATATCACTCTGTCAAGCTGACCTACCAGGAGTCCACCAGGGCTGGGAAAAAGTGAGCATGTGTGTGTGGATATATATATATATATATATATATATATATATATATATATATATATATATATATATATATATATATACACACTCACACACACACGTACACACAAACTGCAATGGTGTGATTTCTTCAAACACAATACTTAATGAATAAACTGTACAGTTGTTATGTTAAGAAATATGTCTAAAGGAATGTTTACACCACTGCAGTTTCTACACTAAATACCGTGTATAAAGGCATGTGCATGAGGATCAAATCACACTGGGATGCTTTTCTGTTGTTGCATTGTTGACAATGACAATTTTATAGGTGATATTTAACATAAATGGCACAAAAGTTCTTCATTTATGAAAAATGTTGGCTTATTAGAAATAATCTATTGTAAGAGGTGTATACTTCTATTCCTATTTACATATTTTGGGTTCCATATTTGGTGTTAAATTCTATAATAAAATGTATGTTTCCATCCCATTTGGACTTGTGGAATTCAACTAATTTTTGCTTTCATTACAGTTGTAAAGTTCTACATTATAAAATACATCTTGGTGAATGCCGTATCTCATTATAAATGGGAACTAAAATCAAGCAAGTTATTTGAAATCTTAAAATCTTTTATGAAATATAACATTTTAGCATCATTTTTACCAGTTTCAAAAAATGAAACATGCAGCAACATCTAGTAACCTGAAATACAGTTGGCTTAATGATCTGGGATAACTCCAAGTACTGTATATTCGATTACAAGCCAAGTCCAACTGCAAACCGAAGAGACCAAGATCTGCCATTGCATAATGTTAAGGCAGATGTTGGTCTATGCAGTTTGTAAGGAGTAATCTGTAGAACCAACAACACAGACCCTGATCTGCTGGTGCATAATGCAACTGCAGATCAGGATCTATATTGTTTGCTGCTGGATTCAACTTATATGCAAGTATATAAGGTAGTATTTTATGATGCATAAAATGATAAATAATTATATTAAAACTTGTTTACTCAATCATTAGAACTGATTCACAATCATTTGGAACACAGAGTTACTGAAATTTGAATGCACACATGCTTGTGCCAAATTTATTTTGCTTTTTTCATTTAATGTTCCACTTAATGTATATCTTGAATTAATGACTATTCTGTCAATCAATGATCCACTTAATGTATATGTAATACACTGAATCAATGACTATTCTGTCAATGATCCACTTAATGTATATGTAATAGACTGAATCAACGACTTTTCTGTCAATTTTGTTAAAAACAAATCTGATCACCTTAGTAATTTGTCCAAATTTTATTTTTGTGAAAATTGTGTGACTTACAGTAGTACTGTATGTTTACCTAAACAAAGCTTGATGATTTTTGCCTAAGTATTGCAGGGCTGCAACAGGGGACTTGTTTCCCTCTTGATTCAGTTCCTGTACATAGGAATGTGTGTTTCGGACATCAAACTCCAGAACAATGCCATTCTGAAGACCTGTGTAGAAATAGTTACTGTCATCCACATTCCAAACACAGCTCCATGCTGGCATTGGGGTCTCAAAGCTGAAATGAATACATTCTAGGAAATTACAGCTTACTAGCAAGATCATTGGATCTATACAAAAAAACCCCCACAGGTTTAAGTCTCAATTTGAATGTGTGAAAAGATTTATTAGTCATGTACCCATAGCCAATATTTTTTCCCCCATGTTATTCCATTTTCTTTCCACCTTATTTGAGCGAGAATACCTTAAACCTGGCTCTGTAAAAGAGACAAAAGTCATCACTGGGGTAACAACTCCATGCACTGGTAAAGGTCTGGGAAAGTTCCTAAATGAATTTGAAGATTGCATATAAAAACTGAATATGCTGGAAAAGTTCTTGAAGTGTAAATGAATTCAAAGATTCCATATAAAGACTTGGTGTGCTACATAATAATAATAATAATAATAATAATAATAATAATAATGAGGACTTTGTATAGCGCCTAATCTTTAGAAGCTCTAAGCGCTTTACAACATTTGACAACACTTTAAAAAAACCCATATATAATGATATGATTACGAAAATAAAAACAAACACCACAAAAGTAGAAACAGAAAATATGCTGTAAATATTTAAGGCAAGGATACATTATTAGGACTTTAAGTCTGTTTAATAAAGGCACATTAAAAAAATAATAAGACAAAGAAAAGTGTGTATGATACTTACAGTGCTCCCTCTTTAATAACACTCTTCATACGAGTAAAAAAGCGACTATTATTATAAGTGAGGGAGCCTTGCATTAAGGAATGCTTCAAAAAGAATCTGTCATAACCATGCATACAGACAACTGGGTATTTAATGATGTGAAATTACAATATAATTCTCCTCAAGAATGCAATAAAAGTAGATGTAATAGTTTCAAATAGCACTATTTAAACAAAGTTCAAACAATTTAATGGGGCCCTGACCAAATCCACATAGTAGGGGCAGCCATATATTGAAGGGATTTTATAATGAGGGTCCACTGTATTGTTATACAGTAAAACCTGTCTATAAAGAATACACAATGGAAAAGAATGTGTCCTTTAGAGTCAGGTATCCTTTACATAGAGGTTGAAAATCAAGCCAAACATAGAGAAATATCCCAAAATGTTTCTTTGTGGCCCCATGTCCTTTGTATGCAGTCGACAGCCATGGCAGCTTACTGTAAAGACCTTGGACTATTAACTAGAAAGGCATGGGTTTGAATCCCACCATCAGATCAGCCTGGATCACAGCATAATTCCTTTTTGATTGCAAGACTACATTAAGTTGCCATCTTTAGAATGTGACAAGTCTGACTCACAGCCAACATATAAACGTGACCAGTCTAGTACATGATATGTGTATCAACCTCAGCCAATGATACGGATCCTAAAAAAATGCTGCCATAGGCACATATACAAAAATATTAGTCAGCAGTAACATTTTCTGCCAGTTGAACATAAATGCTGATATGGCTAATGCTTCATTAATATGAACTATCATGAGAATGAAGGTAGTGAATTTGAGGCCAGGCGATGAAGGTAAAGGCCCTTCATCAGTGAATTTGAGGCTAGGCAATGAAGGTAAAGGCTCTTCATCAGTGAATTTGAGGCCAGGCAATGAGTGTGAAGGCCCTTTATCAGTGAATATGAGGCTAGGCAATGAAGGTAAAGGCTCTTCATCAGTGAATTTGAGGCTAGGCAATGAAGGTAAAGGCCCTTCATCAGCGAATCTGAAACCAGGCAATGAGTGTGAAGGCCCTTTATCAGTGAATTTGAGGCTAGGCAATGAAGGTAAAGGCCCTTCGTCAGTGAATTTGAGGCCAGGCGATGAAGGTAAAGGCCCTTCATCAGCAAATCTGAAACCAGGCAATGAGTGTGAAGGCCCTTTATCAGTGAATATGAGGCCAGGCAATGAAGGTAAAGGTTCTTCATCAGTGAATTTGAGGTCAGGCAACATACAGAGAGATAGTTTAATGAACTCCAAGATGTGAATTTGACCTAAGCTTGAATCAGATGATGATTGTGACATATACAATTAAAAAAATAACTACATGATTCTATTTAAAATTACTTTTAAATTTTGCCTTAAATACAACCGTCACTTTTGTCATCTTCTTTTATGAACTCCCCATTTGAGAGAATTTGTTCTCAATATCTACAGTAACTGAATTATTTTCACTTGGTAAACTAAAATTTTGAAATGGCCACTAAAATTTTCGAACAGGTTGCCTTAAAGCTACTAATGCTTGATAGATACACTGAGTACTGTCCCCATCATGGGATATTAATCCCCATCCTCCTGCATTGTAGGCAGCCATCTGACTTTCTGAGCTATTAACCCTAATAATCACCATGGGTGATTTAAAGCTATATATAATTTGTTTACAATGAAGTTAAAAATGCCTGGACTCCCATTTAAAAAGAGATGTTAATCCCTACCAGCTGAATGTAATTGTTATATCCCAAAATGTTCTCTATCTTTCCAATAAATAATGCTTTTTTGTTTGTGATCTCATTTCTTCTAACAAATGTTATGTGTAGAAGATCTGGACACGAGTGCTGATGCACTCTCGTGTAAACTCACCGGGCTCTGAGTGGCTTTGGGATCTATCTGACTATTTTCCCGCAGTGGGTCGCCTTCATGTTTAACAGAATATAAACTTAAGGAAGATGATGACTGAATGGATGTGGAGGGATTCCCTCCCATCTGCTGGAGTGCTCTAGTCACCCCTGGTCCCTGACCAGTTGCATTGCTGTTGTAACTCATCAGAGGGAATTGTTATGATTGAATCATTTTTTCAACTGATCACTTTGTCTTGACAGTGAGAGGTTTATATACCCCTTTGTCGCCGGTATTGCTGGTGAAGCTGATATTGCCAAAAGTTAGGTCATGTCACAATCATATTGTCATGACCTATTGTTGAAGCATCCAGGTGTTGAATTAAAGCATTGTTTTGTAGCCAGGATTCGGCTAAATGGCAGATAAAACATAATTATGTTTTTATTGAAGGGTATATACAAACACTGAATCTACTGAAAAATTATTTATATTCAGCACTCACTTCAACTAGTCTACATGTGTAACTTTTGCTGAATGATTGTGAATGCATTCGTAATGATCCTGGTCAGGTGCTCAGAGTGCTGTATTACGTTACTCACATAGTCTTCTTTTAAAGTTTGTAGAGCAGTGTTGATTTGTCCCTTTTTTCTGATCTGACATGTCCTAAAGTTTGAAAAGATCCATCTGCTCTAATATTTCGCATCATATAGCATCAACAACTCACACCATAAAGCGTTTCACTTAACATCTGGAGCCATTTTCTTTAAACGTATAGACTGGCTTGCTCCCTAAATAGCTTATCAATAGAATGAATCTGTGAGGCAAAGAATGTATATGAAGAAACACATCCATATTCTTTGAAATGGGTCATACACAATTGCTATAATCGCAATAAGATGAGTACTCTTATGCTATTCTTACAGAGCAGTCATCTTTTTAAGAATATTCTCAAATTTATATGATTGGAATTAAAGAGATGATAATAAAAAATGACAAAAACATCTTTTTATTGCTCTATTTTTATTTTATTTTTTAAATGTATCAAAAAAGCTTAATCCATATATAGGCAAATATAAAACATAATTTGGTGACAAAAAGTGTAATGATTATGCCAAAAGCTAAACAGCTGACATGTAACTTGTGATGACCTGGCCAGGTTTTGTACTACCCTGGTAATTCCTAGTTGGGTAAGCAGACCTGGCAAAATTAAATTTCCCTATCCATACCTGATATAATATACATATATATATATATATATATATGAGGCATGGATGGGTACCCAGCCAGGACACTCAGGTTTTGCACTACCCAACCCAGCCAGAACACTCAGGTTTTGCACTACCCAGGACAAATCGACATGGTCGGGTACCCCGAAAAACTTCCCCACCTGTCCATCCCTAAATGTAACAATATGAAGAATGGCTGACTTGAGAAAATTTACTTCAACATACCTTCAGCTTTTTTCTTAATATTTACATATTAATCAATTCAGAGTTTTAAGCTGCTGAATTGAGCACATATTTATCAATTTTCAATATATCAGCCCATGTTCAAATGATAGGGTATAAACAAAATTTAAAACAGTTTGAATTATATAATGAATGATGTTAACATAAACAGTCAAGAAATTTCTAATATCTGACATGAGATATTAGGGTGTTAATTCTACCCTCGAATGCGGAAGGTCACGGGTTTGAACCCAGGCTGAGTCATACCAACGACTTATAAAAATGGTACTAACAGCTGCCTTGCTTTGTGCTCAGCAGTAAGAGGTTAGTGGTAGGACTGGTTGGTCTGGTGTCAGGATAATGTGACTGGGTGGAACATCATGCTACACGTCTGCAGCATGATGCCCCAGTGCTAGACATCAATGAAAATTGCCACACTGCAG
>JAECUM010029204.1:0-35939 GCA_016617855.1 Megalonaias nervosa | reverse complement strand
TGGTTCTGTAGTTTTGGCATAGCTGTAGGTTTCTTGGGAAGCACGATGACCAAGGAGTGAGTCCATGTGGTGGGCCATTCTCCTGTCTGCCCTATCGTATTGCAGATTGTTGTTAGGACTGTGACTATCTCTTCTCCTCCTGCTTTAATGAGCTCCGCTGGTATGTTGTCAATGCCGGCTTTCCTTTCTTTAGTGACCTAACTGCAATTTCTACTTCTTCGCGAAGAATGGGGTTGTCATCAATTTCTTCTGCCTGAGGGCAATTTAGTACTGCTGGATCTCCTTGGGTCTTATGATTGTACAATTCTGAGTAGTATTCTGTCCATCGCTTGAGGAGGAAAACCGACATACATAAATTAATTGAGACCTATACTTACACTGACACTTAATCCAAGACCGGACAAGTCATTAAACCACCATCGGTTGTTTTAATGCAAAAAAACAACTGAAATAATTTGCACGTCAGTACAATATAGAAATACCAGAAGGTGCAAGAAAGTTGACATTCCTAAACACCGATGGATGACCCCTCTGCCCCTCCCCCCCCCCCCTCCCTTTTCAGCTTCATCATGTATTCCCATTCAAATAACTTTATGGCTGGGCAATGACGCAACCGTTGCCGATTGGTGGGTTTCGATGGATCGATCCCGGATATATTGGCGTGCAATAGCACATAAACGATCACAACATCAATATCGACTCCGAATGCATCTTTTAATGATCTGGAAAACCACGAATATGATGTGCACAACGATTATCGGACGGCACTAGAAGTGGTGTCAGTGAAATATAATTGTCTCCGTATTATTGCTTGATCGTTGATAGATCAGGACACAAATAAACTGAATGCACCTATCTAGTACTAAATCTTAGGACGAAAACCAATTACGTACTGCACGTGCGAAACCTCCAGCTATATCTACGATTGGGTATGCGTGTAGCCAAGATCCATAGAGTGCTTGAATTTTAGCAGCACGTTTGGATGGTCCCGTATATCCAGATTAATACGGATCTAAGAATTAAGGCCACCAGTGAACTTGAAAAGGACTTTTTAAACTCGTGAATAATTCTGTGTTAGGAAAAACGTGGAGAATCTGCGCAAACCTATTCGAGTCGACCTTTCCGTGATCGTGAACAAGACAAACTTCGAAGGCTATCGCTGACTAGGCCTTTGCGTCAGAAACATCAAATGGGTGTTTACCAAAGAAATTTTGTCCGCGCTTGATACCAAGCGATAGATTCTCCTCGATGGCATCTGCACCAACGCGGTTTGGCCGCCATGCTATTGCGGCTGAAACGTCAAATGGATTCACTAATGCAGTGTGAATCACAAGGCCGTTTATCAACGTATTTGCTGGAACAACTTGCAATTTCTCTCGCACAAATGCTCGGCTTAGAGGCTTTTGTCCATCTGATGAGGGTCCCAAACGGGAACCTGTTTGTTGTCTTCGAGTATCTATCCGTTCTGAGATAGTAAAATCATTGACTGACCATGCCTGGTCAGTTGTACGACGTTTCCCACTTTCTAACTTCTGGTGCAAACAGATTTTGAACAAACGTGTGTCCGAGTGGTTATAACGGTGCCGGCTGTGAAATCATTTTCTGAATAACAGTCTTTTGTCGAATCGCATTCGCTGGTTTTAATCCAGTCCTGAATTCTTTATTCAACGCTGATATGACTAATGGAATATGTGCTACCCATTTGTGAGATCTCTGAAGCTTCAATTACAGTTTCAATTATGACCGAATAACATTTCTACAAGTGATGGATTAAATCGTTCAACAATAGCTTGGTCACGATGAATGTTAGCATGTCCAACACGAACTCGTACTCGATGTTTGGTTAACGACGTGGCAACAGGTAATATAAATTCTTTACCAGGATCCATTTCTAACGACCATTGCCATGTTACTAGCGAACTTTGATAAATATGCTCGAGTACATCTGCGACAATTGTAGAACCATTGGATATCAACGGCTCAACTTTATTTTATCTGCTGCTGGCAACATCAACACTGGCTAATGCGTAATTGTAGGTGTGTCATTTAACACGATCATTTCGATTAAATAAACATCAGACCGATAAATCTCCTTTGGTGTTTGAACATCAAACCACGTGATATTTTTCTTGGCACTGGTGGGCAAATTTGTTTTTCTACCCATGTTCGAGCAATCCGATGAGTGACCTTTACCGTACTGGCTAACGTATCCATGGCAGCTTCACCTCTCCAATCAACACTCAGACTGTACTGTATTTCTGACAATGTCCGGCTTTTTTTGTGTCCATGGATTGTTTGTATTAATATTATTTATTTTTAATTACAGCCAAGAAAATCTGAGCCTCCAAGCACAATCTTGGCCTTCATACTTACATTGTCGAACCATCTTGCTATTCTTTCTCCAGCACCTGGCTCCGCAATCGCATTCCTGTTATGGATGAGATTGATATTATCGCGTTGACATGAACGGATATCGTTTGGTATTTTGAAAACAAGGTCATGACGGTAACACGCATTATCAACATGATTCACTGCTGCTTCACCAGGTTTGCTTGGTTACTAGAATCAATTCGTATATCCAGCCTTGATTTTATCCCAAAATGGATTATTCTCCGGGAATTTACTCCATGGTAACTTTGTTAATGCAGCCACAATATCACCGTCGACTTTTGTCTTAATAAATGTGAATGTCTTTGCTCCAAATCGAACACAAGTTCTTGTAATCGCTGCTCATCCATTAAGTATTGGAAATCGAGTTGGATTTGAGGTACCACTGTTCATGCGACATCGTACACAATATTGTTTACCTATATTATTGAATGGCACCACGACAAAGAAAATTCGCGGATACTTTCAAAATTATTGAATCATTCTCCAAGCAGGCAACATCTAAACGATTGAATCATGGTGATGGAACCGTAGTTTTAAATTCGGGTTATACACTGATCATTGGCCCTGCTGGACCAGGAAAAACTCAGCTGTTGATGAATATGATTTTACGATGACTGAGCTGGGATCGGTGCACGTAATTGCGCCATGGGCTGATTACCAATCGCGTTATGATATTTTAAAAGACCTTTAAAAAGCGTTTAGCAGCGGTGGCAACGCCACTACCGGCAATTTCTTTTCCACCACTGATGATGCACCTACCATTAACGATTTAGATGCAAGCAAAAGCAATCTTGTTGTGTACGACGATGTCATGCTTCAGACACAAGTAAAACCCTCATAAGTATTTTCAAGAATACGGCATCAAACACCAGTGTCAGCTATTTAACCCATCGCAAAGCATGTGTTCCTAAAGTGATTATTAACAACTTAACAACGTTGATAATATTTCGTAGCACTGCGGCGCATGTTCTTGGAAATATCCATTCGACCGAGTGTGCCGCTGACCACAGGTGTAATGAGTTTCGGGAAATGTTTTCACCGATCACTAAAGATCCATATAGTTTTATCTCCATTGATTTGGCTGGAACTTGTAGGGGTAAATGTTGTACGGGGTCAATATTAATTATCAAAATCAATCATATAAAATGTCTGCCAGTGATGTTATTGCAGGTCGAAAAAGTGCCAAATATATGTTACTTTCATGAGAGAGTACACAAGAAGACCTCACTGTAGGCTTTGAACAAACTTTTTCACCGCTGATTAAATCAACAACGGATGATACTAAAAAGGCAACAACAGCGTTAATGCGATCGAAAGAAAATCCGGGCCAAATTCGTAAAATAGCTACACGCACCAAGGTTATCAAAGACGCGGAGATAGATGAAATCAAAGAAAACATTCAAGTCAAATTAGGGTTAAAAGAACCAAACGATAAACATTTAAAGACCCAGCTCGGCAGGAAATCTCTTACGATCCTATACGGTTAGCTTCTTTAGTACCTAATGAAAAACAACTCCGGTGGCCTAGTGGTTAGAGCGTCCGCCTCGGATGCGGGAGGTCGTGGGTTCGAACCCCAGCCGAGTCATACCAAAGACTCATAAAACTGGTACTAACAGCTGCCTCACTAGGCGCTCAGCACTAAGAGGTTAGTGTTAGGGCTAGTCAGCCTGGTGTCAGGATAAAGTTACTGGGTGGGACATGATGCTACATGTCTGCGGCCTGATGCCACAGTGCTAGACATTGCTATCAACTGCAACACTGCAGTAACCGTAGCG
Source organism: Megalonaias nervosa (assembly GCA_016617855.1). NCBI lineage: Eukaryota > Metazoa > Mollusca > Bivalvia > Unionida > Unionidae > Megalonaias > Megalonaias nervosa. Next base: position 31,773 of record JAECUM010029204.1, on the reverse strand, counting down.
ATGTGACTGAAACAATATTTAAAACTACGTTAAAAATCCGAATCACACGCACACAAACAAACAACTGACCGAGTATAGATTGGAAAATAAACTTTCAGCTAATAGGAATCGTGTTTACGGTGAAAAGAACTGGTGTGTGTGTGTGTGTGTGTGTGTGTGTGTGTGTGTGTGTGTGTGTACCAGGAGTGGACAGGGCGGAACAAATTAAGCAGCAAAGATCTGATGTGGCCTGAGTTTGAAAAGCTTCTTAACCTCTATCGTATCATTGGCGACGAAAAGACAAAACCATATGTAGATACTTTCTAAAACGTTTTGAGGCTGCTATAACCCAAATCTATATAGAAAACCTGAAAAATTAAATGTACCTGCAACATATTTGTTCTGGTCAGAATACAAACAACCCCAAATACGCACCCACAGGCGAATCTCAAAATGTAGCGTCTAAATACAAAGAAACAGTAAAACAAGGAGAAGGCCTTGTGCATGATGTCACCCTAACGACTTCGTTAATTGATTGGAAACACTCGGGTGATCGAATTGTGCGTGCAATAACGCACCAGGAGTAATTAAGGAAGCCACATCGATTTGTCAGCGACTGGTCACCATTGATGTCATGGACAGAAAACATTTTGCGCCATGGTGCATGAACTTGTTGAATTTAACAGTGATGATATTACTACGACACCAATGTCGAGTTCTGCAACAATTGAGACAGGGCGTATTCTACGCGACATCTATACTGTAATTCAAAATGTTTTTGTGAATACAACACAGAGCGTTACCTAGATGATTGCAATTTCATTAACGAAACCAGAATTCAGTGTGACGTGTACTGCACTTGTTACCGCTTGAGAATCATGCACTATTGAGATCGCACTTGCATTGCTGCCATTGTATTACAGTTGGTGTAATATCCGATCACAACTGTTTGGTGGTATGCCTGGGAATAACTCCTTTATGTTTTCAGCAGACACTGGAATATTATTGAACTTTCTGCCTAGAATAAATCAATAAAGAAATTAGACGAAAAATCACGCTTGTGACCGACAAAGACCATAACATTTCTGTACGTGCCAATGAGCCCAAACTCAGTTCTGACATTGTAATAGAAACTTAAACATATGCGGTTGATATTAAACGGTCGTTAATAAGATCAGTTTTAGGTTGGTCTGACGACATGTGACATGATAAACGATTTTTACGTGTGGGATGACATGTCGCGCCTGACATTATGAAAATTACCTCAACAACGCAGGATAATGTTTTTTGTGACTATGTCAGTGGTAGTTATGGCAGCAAGTCTGAAACGACAGGCGTACTTGTTCAGGTTATATACTGTCTTGGTTATCACCAGATGTGGCTTGATATCGATACGCCAGCAGCATCCGTGTACCTTCTGACATAATAATCAGCAGACACATATTCGTTGTACTCTTGTGGGTCAAGATTCTTTCACATTGTTGATCTGCACGGTGAAACGTTGAAGATACAACTGTATATTAGAGATCGACCTGACATTTAATATTTTAATGACAGTCGGTCATGGGCATGTGAGACCTATGCGAGCTGTTAACGCGAGAAAACACGCTCACGTGACATATTATTGAACTGACCTAGTTGATTTTGTTTGTGGATTGTTTACATATGTACCAAAAGTGTTATGTACTCTGGTCTCGCTCTCCACCAGTCGTTAATTCCCTCGACTGTCTACAAAATCGCACTGTTATCGTTTATCCAATCTGGAACCGCTTCAAACCTACCGTTCCTGGCGCATACCACAGACCTGCACCCACCAACTTGTATTGCAGGACAATTTACTTGGCAAGTAAGTGCCCAATATGATCTTACTGTACCAAAACTTGCGTTCGTGGAGTTTCAACTTACAAATCTAGACAAAATCTAAACTCATAACAAATTGATATTAGCAGACTTAGAATGACTGAGGTTTCATTGCGGTTAAACGGCCATGAAAAATCTTCGGAAGAAATTCAGATTAACATTGAAACCAATCATATCTCATGTGCATATTCCAATCTGTGGTCGTATATGGACCGGCATCAAAACATTCACATTGGCTTGCAGATTTACCAACATGACTTCACAACACTGTACCCGATTTATTACTTGTCAATGGAACACCTGGAGTTGTACAGACAATGCGAAATTAACTTCCATCGATGTTGCAACGCACACGTGAAACCGGTATTGTCAACCTGGATTTTCAGCAGGACCGAGCACTCATTGGGTTGCATACGTGGTAACTCCTCAACATCGTTTGTATTTTCACTCGTATGGACTTGCACCACCAGTTGACGTTTTTTATTATTTAAACAGGCACGGACAACGACCACTGCTTTATTCGACTGTACCAGTACAAACTCGCTTGGATGGTCCCATATACGGTTATCTTGTCGTTGAAGCGTTTCGTGTACTGGAGCGTTCACCAACACTGCAAGCACTTATTGATTTCTCATTAAAGTACGTTTAATATTATATAAATATTATTAAACATTTACGGACGCTATTCAGCTCGACCATACGGTGCTAATGTGGATCTGGGCAGATTCACCTCCTAAACATATATGTCTTATATGACTAGTCGTGTTCTTGTTGACGTCGACCCAGATGAGCTTGTGCTTTTTCAAGATCAAACTGGTAAACTGCAAACGTCTAATTTTTACATTCAAGATATTATTATCATGTTAAAAGGCCTGTCACAAAGAACCTGGCCGAGATCACTGAAACGGAGGAATCAGAGACACTGGTGTGTCGGTTTGGTTTATCAAAAATTATATTGTTGTAGGCGAGGCTGAGGTAAAACAGCACATGGATGCAGAGATCGCACAGTTGACCGCACCACAACGACTAGTAACTTCGTCTGGAGAATTTTATAACAAATGGTCTACTTATTTTCATTCACGTGAATGGCTTTGATAAAGCTCTTTTGGAATCTGAAAGGTGCCAGAGTCTGGATCGTATTTATTTATAATATCCTGTTTTTTTCTGGTGGATGTGGTCAATGGCAATACTGGGAAACCATATCCAGTCTGGAGAATTCTATTATACTTGACTCGCCAGATGATAAGTTTCCCACAAAAAAATTACGTATACAATGTCAGCATCCTCGGTCGTCAGAGATGAAATAAAGTTCAAAGGACACAACATCTTTCAAGCCGGGTACTTCAACGTGGTTGGTGTTTCGGTTGAAGATTTAATTTATAATTATATACACGATGGATTCTGACCGCGGTATTGAGGTTGTAGAATTGGCATCGAATGTTAATGACCATATCAATTTTGTTCCACTTGTAGTTGAATATCTGCTTCAAAACTGTATTGCCTGACCCTCATATACAATCAAACATAAACTTGTTAAGGGTAAGAATGAAATTAACCATTGGAATCACCCTGATGTACAATGCCAACTCGAAGTCAGCTAGCAATTATTGCACAGGCAAACGCTCAAAACTTGACTGCACAACAAGTTGTAAAAACACTCGGGGATTGTTTCTATAACGGAGAAGTGGCATTCACCAATGAATATTTTACACCAATATTAACTCAGTCAACAAGAGAAAGATATCTTCTGCTATTCAACAAGGACACACTTTTTCGAGTAACAGTTATTGGGCAAAGACGATCGTTAGATGTTAAAGGTATAAGCGTAATTGGTATTTCTTAAATGCAAAGGGTGCTAAACCCCCAAAACGCACTATCAACGGAAATTTAAATATTCCCTAAGAATAAAATTAAGAATAAGTTTTAGATAATTCTATACAACAGTTTTACCAGTGAAAGTATAAAGGGTAATTGGCACGAAGTGCGTGTACGTATTGCACCTGGACTTGATGAGTCCGAACAGGGTCTACTAGTCGTACAATTGTAATACGCGATGGTATTTTTAAAAGAATTACTATGATAGACCCTCATTGTTACCGACATGAACAATTACACGAAACGGAACACAGCTGAAATCATCAAAAGATTGTAAAGAACAAACGGGCACGTGCTTGCTTAGTCGTAAATGGTATTTGTGGTCTTCTCGCAACAGCAAATTTTGGTCTTGCTGTGACTGGAGTCAAAAACATAGCAACAGTCTTAGGTACGCCAATCGGAAATATTGTCTGGGTTATATCGATAGTAAACGGGGTCTCTGGTGATGCAAGCAAATTAATTTCAATATGATTTCATTCACGAATACGCGTCTATTCAGAGCCGCTTGCAGCAGCACAAAGCAGTCTCAACACGATCAGTAAAGTGTATTTGGAGGCTATAGATAATAAAACAATTAGCATGATCGAGTTCGTGCTGGCTGAAACAGACAATCACCGATATCTCCGAGCAACTATAACTAATCGTGCGGTGGAGAATTTACAAACAATAAAAGTCGAGTGATATCGACCGTTTTTGTACAGTCTGCCTCAGCTGTGGATAACATAATCGCACAGCAAATAGCCTGAGAGGTATCGATCGATTCAGCACCGCTTGTCTTTTAGTAGCCAAAAAGAGCCTAAAGAACGTGTATACGTTCTGGCTACTTTCATGGATTAATAATCCACAGGTTGTGCATTTCTTTTATCTCGGGGAGACTGGTGGGGAGGGAGGACCAAAACTTGCATAATAATCATATTGTTGTAATAAGAATTTCAATGGATTATTTATTAAAGAAAATACATCACATCAACCATAACTCTATTAACTTTAAAATATTAGCATCCATACAAATCACATATATTCCGCTTACCGTCCCAGGTGTGCGATCTAAGTATGGTGTAAATGTGGCGCTGCTAATATTACAATGTTTTGGGCTCTTAAAATAAAAATATACTAGATAAGCCAGCCTTAAGTCAACATCAGCATTATATGAGCAAACAATATTAGTTTGAACAGTCAACTAACAAGATCTGACTGACGGCAACAGATGTTTGAATAGTTCTGTGATAGTTATAATTGATTTTGTTTGATTGTTATTCTATCGCACTAGTGTTACGACCATGTAGTTTAATTACATGTGTGTTAAAATTTGAATTCTTTTTATTTCATTTTTGTATCATTATATTTTATTATGATGATGATTATGTTCACGGGATCTGATGTTTTTGAAAGAAACATCGTGTTTATTTAGAACGTAAATATGACTCGCGGCTTGCGTAAGCATTATTTTAGATTGCCAAATAACTGGCGTAAACGATTGGTAGTGACCAAGATCATATGTGCTTACATCGTGTACTGCGATTGTCAGATGATGAAATAACCACGCGTTCTTCGTGCGCGTGCATGAAGTGACGTCTTAGTTCGGTTTTAAAACACTTAGGTCCCTGTGAAATAGTCAGTGGTATAATATCTCTCTTAGGTGCCATAGAGAGTCGTTCATATACGTTGAGAAGAAGGTATTATATTTCTTTTGCTGGAAAGAGTTTATTTTTCTTTACATCGGTAGAGCTCGAGATGTATTTTGTTATAGATGACAGCCATGAGAGTTCATCTACTTTCTAAATAATAATTTTTCCCTGGAGAACTACACAGGTGGTTTAGGAAAAAGACATTCAGTGAAATTCATTCTAAATTAGAACAGTACAGTGCAAGTTGTGCTTCAACGTGAAAATCTGGACATTTGAGTGAAGACTTCATCTGACGTCATCATCCTCCATCTTGGAACCAACTCGAGTTTCAAATTAGATTCAGTTAGAACTGTTTATTGATAGGACTTATACATTTTCACAATTCTAGGATAAATGTTTGGATTTTCTTCAAAAACCGTAAGTCCTATTTCATATTTCCACCTTTTCACCATGTTTTCTAGGGAAATAAATTATTTTTGTTAAAACTTACAAAGCTTGTTGTCTTCACTCTTTTCTTTCTGTTACTTTGAACGAGCCGATACGTAACACTAGAAAGATATACATGTCTTATAATTTTTTTTAAAAAATAATGATAGACCGCACCTAAAAGTTTGTTTGGTCTAGCGACATTTATTGTGCGAAATTAGATATTTTTTTTATTTTTTATGTTTTGTTTTTTTTCTCTTAAGAAAAATGATTAATTTAGTTATGATTTATGTATTGGTTGGAGATGCTCAGTTACGACTGGCATATAATATATATGATGTAATGCAGCGATGATGCAGAAAAATAATACATATATTTTGAGGGCGCTGGAATTCGACAGGATCTGGCTCAGTGAAACAGCGTGTTACGTTTTCTACGCTTGGTAGTTCGCAGCAGAGCAAAATAAAAGAAAAAGCCTGATTTTTCCCAAACCAATTAATCTCAGATGAAGTAAAATGATCATAGTTGTTTGGCCATGAAATCCTCTGCATACCAGCTTCATGAATTTGGTTGTGTAATCTTAAATTAACTAAAGAACCATTTAAAAAAATGTATTTGACAACGTACCCCCCTCTCCCCCCCCCCCCGCAGTTCTATTAAGCTTCTATAGAGATTTGACCCAGAACAGCATTCACCCCATTCTATTTTTTCATTAAAATTTCATAATAACGGGGTTGACTAACCTACTCCGATTTTTAGTAATTTGAAAACCTGAGACTTTATTATTAAATCTACATAACTAAATCTAAAACAAACCAAACAAATCTCTAAAAAGAATAAAACTCTTTGACAACGTAAACACCTATCTCCCCAGTTCTATCTAATAAGTTGATAAGCTTAATACTGAATTTATTGAAATCCCATAACATATTTGGCAACAACAACAACAACAACAACAATTTTTTTACAACCGTTTTCACCCGATTTAAAAAACAATCGGTAACTGGCAATAATCATTGTAACTCGCGACAGGCAAGTAGGAAATACTGAAGAGGGATTATTATAAATTATTATAATGGCTACAGGCAGAGGTGCACATAACCCCTTAATCGATACGCTCTTATCACAGTCTGTTCGATTCATTGGAGACCCTTGCCGCCATTGTCGCCTATTGACACGAGGCAAGGAAAACTTGTGGACATAGTGATGTTCAGTTCATTGTGACCTCGACTCCGTGCAAGGATGATAAATTTGATGGCAATGCACGTGCATTCGGTGCCAGGTCGGAAGATTTCAAGTTAGAAACCATAAATGAGGGTGCGCCTGAGAACGTGAGGCCAGCTAGTTATAATCGTCCCACGTCTCCAATTCCCAAGAGAACGACTAGTTCTGGTCGAACTATTGACACCCAAATTACAAAGAAGTTAGAAAATTATTTTCTGTAACAACCAAAGGGGTTTGTTGACCGAGCGATGTCAAACCCTGGCGTGAATCCGCTAGAAGTCATAAGTTTCCCATGATTCCAAAGACCTCTATTCAACTACTGTTGTAAAATGGAAAGTCCAACGTGTCCAATCTATAAATAACTTTACTCTAATTAATATAAGACCACAGATCTCGCAACTTCCCATTTGCCTGTCAACCGAACAACTGTATGGTTCCTCCTCATACACTTCCGTAACGTACCGCCAGTATTTCATGCCTTGAAACTATACAACTCAATCACCTAATACAGGGAACTAGTTTTACTACGCCTCCTTTGGCCAGTCAAATCATGACTTTAAGCCACATTTCGCCTGTAACTCTACACCATATTTACCGCCGTAACAACAACAAACGGCACCTGCCAACAACGGAACAGCCTCTTCTCGTTTATTCCATCGTATAATTTACCATCCTCCAATCATAAATACTTCACATGGAATCAAAATAATCAATTTACACAATTAGATTTTAATAGGGACTACTGAACTCGGGGACACTCATGTGGCTTTGACCTGAATTCACTAAGCGTCAACCATGGCATCATGGAAACTCATTAACACTTCACTCTGTGACGTTTGTCCCTAGTAATTGGCTAATTATTTCAGTCTGAGCACCGACTTCCCATAATCAAAACAAGTAATCACAAAAATCGAAGAAGCCCTTAAAATGGATAGCTATAAACAAATGCGTATACTCCAGATTTATTACAACATACTGATTATTGTAGAATATGCATTTGTTCTCAAATGAGACCCCAATTAATGAAGGCTCTGAATTAGTTAGATTTATTCTAATTGGGGATTTCTTGTTGACCTGGAAATACTCTCAAGGCTACTTAGCCGTGTAAATAGCAGTAGTAATTAAGATAATTATTTTTGTGATGGTTCAAATATTTCGCAATAAAATGAGGAAACAGTTAAACAAATTGCAGGTATCTTGGTCATCGTACTGGGCCAAAAATGTCCCTTTTAGTAATCCCTTGAGTAACTGTATATTAATGAATGTGTATCATGAAAGTATTATATCGTTCTTTCTTCGTCCATCTTTATCATTTGATTCTAGATTTGATGTTTACCATAGCATGCACGAAGACCCATCAAGTTTAACATTTTAATCAAAACTTCTTAATTAAATCGAATATATAAAACACTATGTCATGGTCATTTTTTCTGCCGTTTCCGAGGTCATTTTTCTTCTGTATACCGTATTTCCTTTCAGAGCACGTTGCATTTTCTGCTTATCCTGTACATCGAGAGTACCATCTTGGAATCAGTTATGTGATATAGTTTGATGCAGTGCCCATCAGGTTACAACCAACAAACTGGTATGTTCACAAATAATGAAGATGCCTCTGTATAATTTCCTTCTTTACTGCTTCGTACGGTCACCATAAAACTCTAAAGATTGGTGGCAGATGATGGCAACATAAGTGGCGCAGCAAGTCGGCGTGGACGTACCTAAACCGAAACGTAACAAACTCACGGTTTAAACGCACGCAAGTCAAAACCATAATTTTCAATAACTCGGGAGGCAGAGTCCAAACATCGTACTCTATGTTCCAGATTTTGAAAGTTCCAATCCACATGATTCAGCCTCATTCATCAATTATAAAGTGTAAGTGTACTTTAACCTCGGCCAGGTTGAAGTCACTAGCTCTAGTATCATGCTTGTAATAATTATCAAAATTCAATTTCAATTTGATAATAGTTTGTCGTTCTTTAATCCGTGTATTAAATTTGTTTAACCGTATAGGTTATATTGCATCTTAAGTACATTGTAACCTTCAGGTTCGATCATACATAGTTTGAACTGGTACAAACCATCCTCGCAATGGAACAAATTTTAGGCCATTTGTTCTGCTTCTACCGCTCTCCTTGAATACGTGTATACCTTTCAGTCCAAGTTGCATTACTGCGTATATATCCCATCAAGAATACCATCTTGGAATCAATCAGGTGAGATGGCCTTTATCTTGATCCCCTTCGTTACTAAAGCAGTCGTTAAGTACAGAGGGCACTCACCGGTTATTATGTACTTTTCAGTGAGTGACGCATATTAGGAGAAGTTGTTTGCATTTGCAATATGCATAGTCGAGAGAATGTTGGCATACCTTTATACTACTTTCGTGTATTGTGGCTCACATTTCTTTGGATATTTTACTTGTGGAAATTTTACGTGATTTAGGCCCATAGTATGCCAAAATTTTTGCTCCCATGTGCTTGAAAAATTAACCTGAATTAGTCAAAATTGCATTAACTTTAGCAATTATTAAAAGAGGGAAAACGACATTTGCCAAAGCAGGCAACACCAGCTTCTAAATGTGCAAAGAATGAATTACAAAATATCTGAAACGTAAAACAGCTCTTTTATAACAATTTACATCTGTAATCTAGGAAGTGAACATGATCAAGAGGTGCTAAGTTTTTTATATGAACACATCTGAAGTGAACCCAAGCTATACTCTAGAACGAAAAATACACCCATCAATCATACACCATCATAAAGAGAATTAATGGTTATTTTAACAATACCTACGATATTTAAGGTCTTTAATATATAGCCAGTATACCCGGTGAGGAAATACTGGGTAATTCTTTTTCTTTGAAAACGTAACCCTATGCAAAATATGAAACGGTAGAGAGCCATCAAATGAACTGGGTAAGATTGAGGGTAGATAATCTTAACGTAAGCGGCGCAACAAGTGAAGGGCACTCGAGACGGCCACGATGACCAAGGCGGTAACGTTGCAATTCTTCTCCCGAGAGCCATATAGTCGGTGTGGACTTATGTAATACATGCAGGCGACGATGAACTGGACGACGATCCTGATCGTCATCATGTTACGTTCTCAAGTGTCCGATTGGGTGATTAGTGAAACAGCACGTCGACGCTGCATATTTCGGAAGAATTCAAATATTCTGTTTACTTGATAATAATGAATAACCATTTAGATTGCTCTTTTCCCAAGCTGGCCGTCTTTTCACAAGCTTGTAATTTACATCAGTTATACCGCATCATATGGATCATTCCTTTTTCTCCGAAAAACAAAAAGTATTAAATAGACTTAACACAAAGACTTGAAAGAAATGTATGTATATATGTATATGTAATGTATATGTTTGCAGTGGGGAAAAGCTGCATGACTGCTAATAGAATCCATATTGAACAGCTGATATTTGTAGGAGGTACAGGAAGTATAAAAGTTGCTTCCCTCACTTTCCTTTGAATGTGTATTTCGATCAAAAGCATCTCGAGCACATGAAAAGCGCGTAAAAAAATTATCGTTTCATTTAGCCTGTACGTACACCAGATAACATTACCGATAGCGGAAAAATAAACAAATCGAAGGTAATTCATATTATTCACATTCGCTACCGGCAAATAATGAGATATTATAAAAGTGAGTAAATGGCTGGAATGCTCACACACATGTATAGGTGTCTTCATGTGGAATGGTTTATGTTAAAATCTATTTCAGACACGTTTTTCCTTCCATGCTTCTATGCTTATATGTGCGATGGCCATACAAATAAGGTTAAGGATAAATGTGTGAGTCGGATAGAGGTGATATTTGTGTGTGTGACTGGGCACACTGTGAATTTTTATGTGAATTTATACCGAAGTCTTAAAATTCATTGATTTGATGTGCACTGTCCGCTGTGTGGAAGTTGAGGTAGCACCATTGTAATAGGTGAAGTGGTTAGATCCACTAGTTGGTTTGAAGGATAAAGTTTCATACATCAAAACATCTTATTCATCCTCAGTTATATTTTAGAAAACTCCTCCTTCCTTTTGTTCCTGGCAATCTGATAATATCTATAATCATAATGTAGAAACTGATTTTGTGTGAATATATATTGAAAGGGAGAAAACAAGTGCAGCCTTAACTAAAATTACTAGGGGACATAACTCTGATTGCACCAAATACACTTATGACCAATGAATGACATCAAAATAGGATCTTTGTATAGTTTATATGTGGTCTCTTTATAAAACGGACACACTTTCAACAAAATACTTGAAACTGACTGCAACATGACTTAACGTTTTCCAACAAAACGGTTTTGCGGGATCAAATAGAGAGAAAATATCGCGCGAGGAGCACAACGATTTATAGCTGAACAAAATCTTACGAACTTTCACCTCTTGATTTTCGATGTATGTATTTATGTATGTATGTATGTAATTGTGTGCGTGCGTGCGTGAATGTATGTATGGTTTTATGGTTGTATATATGCATGAATGTATTTATATAGGTAAATAAGTAGGTAAGTATGTGTATACATGCATGGTGTAAGGTATATGTGTAGGTCAGTTAGTAAGTTATGTTGATAGATGTGTTGGTATGTAGATGGATACCTGAGAATATAGGCATGTAGGTGGGTCACTGGGTACAAATTTATTCATTTCGTCACTCTGCTGGGTACTGTGATCAATTTCACTCATATTTTCCCCCTTTCATTCGGATTCATATATATATATATATATATATATATACACATAGAAAGAGAGAGAGAGAGAGAATTATAAATATACACCAGACAGAACGGAAAGTGCTATCCCTGAAGAATGCTTGATAATAGTAGGCAGAATTGATTTTTAATGCAAATAATACTATCATACAGGTTAGAGAATTTTTAATTCGTACTCTACGGAGATTCGAACCCAGGTCCGCGGGTAAACGGCACCCATCGCCTTGCCTGCACACACCAACCCATATTCCATCACGACTAAGCACCCATCACAAAATGATGCGACTGAATCGGTGTTATATGCACTCGTGTGTAGCAGACACACTCGCATGACGACCTAGTAATTAATATATAATGATATGTTTAATGCACTAATTCTTTCTTGGATGTAAGTTCACAGTCCGTACAAGTGTTGGCGTCAACTTTTCTACGATGAGGGTGTACTGCATCTTTAATTTTTACTCGTAAGACAAACATTTATAACTGGTGTATCATTTTAATTTTCCCCATTCATGCACGTGACCCGTTTATGTTTTATTCTTCTGTCTTGAATGATGATTTTCTTACCCACTGATAATACAAAAGATGAACACAGAGTTTAATGGGGACTACTTTTCGATGCAGGTCTTGAATTGTCGCATGAAGTAAGCCAGGGCGTGATGTGCATAGCTCTGGTTACTCCAGTTAGAAATCACTTGCATGTTTGAGATAATGGCACATTCCTATTACACCTTCAAAAGATGAGATAAAACAACACTGGCCCATATGACTGTTCTACGTTGTTTTAACAAAGAACGATACTAAGAATCCCGTGATGCTTTATTTTACACTCACAACGAGATGAATGTGATATTCCATACCATCTTTTCATACTTTCAATTAAGATAATTAATATGTTTGCAAATTAGGATTCCAAACGACAAATGACAGAACAGAAACAGATTCAACGCCAGTCTCAAATCACATGTACATCGTACGGCATAGACTCTGCTATAAAAAAGTCCATCAAATGCAAAATTGGGTTGGAACAACAGATAAACAAAATTCATCCATTCCGGACCAACTGGAAAAATTTGTTTCAATGCGCATTCATTCACAAGCTGATTCTAAATTTTAATTCTAAGTAGATCAAAAATAAGAACTTTTTTAAACTAATGTCGCGCGCGCGACGAAGTTCAAAGGTCACTGGGCGGTGCTATGTACGCATTAATATTGTTACTGTGTATTGATGAATCTGCGGTGTTTATTTATTTTGGAATACAACGTAAATTCAGTTACTTTGTTTCCTGTAGTTTATTATTTTTGTTGTTAATCCTTAGATAGAAAACAAAATGAGCATCTAATAAAAAGGTTACTGCATTTGTATGGGAAGTCATAAACCAGTTTGTATTTTTTTTTCAGAATAATGTTGCACTCCCAAGATTGTGCAGTATTACCCAGAAAAACTCGTTGATATTGTCCCATACAAATGCCGTAACCTATAACTAATGTGCAGAACCTGGCAGTCCAGTGCTTGCGTGGTTTTAGACGCTAGTAAGGCATTTGATATGGTCAATTATTGGACACTCTTTAAAAAGTTGCTTGGTATTTAAATATACATCAACATAGTTCATACTTTAGTTAACTTGTAGGGCAAACAGTTGTACTATGTCAGGTGGGGACGTGTAGCATCCAGTTACTTCCATGCAACCAATGAGTTGATTCAGGAAGGTGATATTTCCCCTTTGTTATTTAGCTTATACATAGACGAGTTGAATCGTAAACTGGTTCACTATTACGTGGGGTTACGTTTGACAACAAATGTGCCATTTCTTAAGAACTTGAGTTTCGCTGATATGTAATTTATAAGTCTTTATATCGCAGGTTTAACGAAATTGTTTAAGATGCGATCAATACGCATTTTAGAATGATATGATCTATAAACACCAAAATAGGTATGCGTGGTCCTTCAGTCATCTTCTTTCAAACTACTCTTACATATGTCAACAGTTATATATATATATATATATATATATATATATATATATATATATATATGTGTGTGTGTGTGTGTGTGTGTGTGTGTGTGTGTGTGTGTGTGTGTGTGATATTTTAAAATCCAACCGGTCAGATGATGAAGATATGATGAGGCAAAACATATTTCTGTGTGATCGAACAAAACCACTTATATTTTGTTATGCATATGTAATTAAATTGTTTGTTTGTTAGTTTTAAATTTTTTTTTTTAATTTTTATTTTATTCCATTACATGTTATTGTAATGATAACTTTATCTACTGGATTTGATATTTGTTTTTTTAGAAATTCAGTTCTGTTTGACCTGATAAACAGCCAGTAGTTGAAACACTATATCTATTTGCTGACCTTGATTCAGAACCAGTGTCAGTTTTGAGTAAACAATTTTTTATATTTTTTTAATTCATTCTAAGAGTAAGATTCATTCAGTGGAATCAAGGCCATACCTAGAGTACGTGACAATTAGCATGTAAAAAACATTCTACGACGTTCCAGAAGGTGACCACGTGACCCTCATAGAGAATCTGTTTTGCTTCTTAAGTTACTGTATTATCGTTTTCTTGAGAAGAACTAGCCAGTTGGGCTAAAAATCTTCGACACTTAAAGGTGTCTTGTTGTGACCAGTTTGAGTTGAATTTTGATTTTATGGAATTATTATTCTTTCCCTGGAAAATACTATTGCTCCTCACAAAATTCTTGGACAAAACCATTTATCGAAAATTATTCGGAATTCCAAACTGGATTATTATTTTCTGTGATTCAACAAAGAACTGTTGACAAATCAGTACAAAGCTGACTATTGAAGACGTCATCGTCTTCCATCTTGAATTTCATCGGGATTTGAGCTGTGATTCATTTAGGACTTTTTATTGACAGGACTTATATTTTTTAATTCTTGGATTAATTTTGGATTTGATTCGTAAACCGTAAGTCCCTTTTTTCATTTTTACCTTGTGTTTCTAGGGAAATAAATTATTTGAGGAGGAATACATAATTTAAGAGTGGACTCTCTCTTTGTGCTATGACTATAAGCTAGTACCTGGGCATAGTGCATTTCAGTCATTAGATGAACTCATAGTAAGACGATCTCAGTCACAAATACGCTGACCATACAGATAACGTAAGAAAACAAACCGCATGTAAATCATCTTTTCACGTCAATCGTTTCGAAAATGCATTGGAGACAAGTTCTAAGTTTTCGTTCTGTGCTTATTCGTATTATGACCATACATATAAGGTTCATTTTAAGTTAGTGGGTGGGACAGGGATGATACATGTATGCACGCAAACAGAGACATGTGCATCTATAACTTCCAAGTGATTGTTTTAAGCGCCATATTTGCTTTTACAGCTTGACGTAGTACTATCGTATGGAATAGATGAGGTGGTAAGGTCCTCCGGTTTGCTAGAATGATATAACTTTAGATAGCAACGCACCTTATGATCCCCTTACTACATTTAATTAAACACTTCCTCTTCTTCCTTTTTCCCCTCGCAATCTGACATTATGCAAACGATATGCAGAAAATCAATGGTGGCATTTGTCTGTCTTGAAGGGGAGAAAACGAGTACTGCTATTATTTAAACTAAGGGGGTATAACTCTGATTGCCAGACAAACTCTTACGACCAATAGGAAAATGAAACTAAACATTATAAGCCATTCGACAGTAATGATCTTTGTGTGGGCTATTAATAATACCAACCTAAATTCAGCAAAATATTTAAAGTTTCTTGGAGAGAGACATAACATTTTCCAGCAGATCAGTTCTGAGAAACCAAGTCCTTCATTTCCCTTACCACCAATTTATGTTGTATGTATGCATGGATGGATGTATGTATGGATGGATGGATGTATCTATGTATGCATCCATGTTTCCATTAGCTAATGCACCGCTCCGGTTGCCTAGTGGTTAGAGCTTCCGCCTCGGATGCGGAAGGTCGCGGGTTCGAACCCCGGCCGAGTCATACCCATAAAAATAGTACTAACAGCTGCCTCGCTAGGAGCTCAGTATTAAGAGATTGGTGTTACGACTGGTCGACCTGGTGTCAGGATAATGTGATTGGATGGTACATGATACTACATGTCTGTGGCATGATGCCCCAGTGCTAGGCATCACTATAGACTGCCACACTGCAGACATAGTAGAGAAACGACTGAAAAATTGTTAAAAAGCTAGGTTAAAAATCTGAAACACACACACACACACACACACACGCGCGCGCTAATGACTCGTTAATATAATATGTAATGAGTGGAGCTTTCGCCGTTTTGTGGAAATAAGTACGCTGTATCATTGAAGTAAGCAAAACATTAGGTTGATTGAATAACATTTATTTGAATGCATTAATGCTTTCCTATATGCAAATGTACTATTAAAAGAGGTTTTACGTAAATGTTTCTGCGATAAGGATACATTGCATCCTTAATTTGTACCTTTATTACAAACATTAGCAATTAATGTATCATATGACCCCATTCTATTTCTTCTTCTCTATTAGTGGAGTAACGTTTCTCGTCTTGAAGGTTGTTTTTCTGTTCTTTCTCCCCGCAAGGACAATGCAAAAAAGGCCGTGGATAATGAGCACTCATTTTTGCTGCATGTCTTCTTATGAAGTAAGACAAGGTATCACGTGTATAGCATATGTATCAATGTAAACATACACAGAAATCAGGTGCAATTTTGTGATAAGTCTCCACACATTTTGCTCTTTAAATCAGAGAGAAAACCACCATGGTAAAGCTTGCAATCGTACCTGTTAAAGATTGTTTTAAAGGAAAAAGAATGCTAAAAACCAGTATTGATTTAATTTTAAATATACAAGCAAATGCTTAAATTGAAAAAAAAAGCAATTGAAATGGATGGGAATAGGAAATCTCCCAAATGCAACAGAACCTACTACTGATGCAGAAATTGATGCTTTATCTCAATATAAAGAACTAGGACGTGACAATCCTGATCTTCAGAACTCACTGTGGCTTACATGCAACATGCATCTTGCAATGAGAAATGGAGTTGAGACACATGAATTAAAACGGGTGATAGTAATTTCAGAAGAGAGGTTTCAGAGCAAGAATATCTCATTTATATACAAGACTGTCATACCAGAACTAGACTTGGGACACATCCCAGAAATGTAAGAAAGGTGAAGCCCAGGATACATTCTATTGCAGGTAATTTGATTCATTTTCCAGTGGCCCTGTATAAGCTTTTTAAATCCAAGCGACCCAAAGAGATGCTCGTGTTGGACAGTCCATTTCTTCTGATAGTGAACACATTGGCTCCAGGCCCCGGCCAAGCATGGTACAAAAATCTGCCAATGGGCGTCAACAAAATATATTCTATAACGAAAGAAATGAAAAGTCATTTTCAACCTGCAGGGAAGAAACGTGTGCCATATCGGCATAATTGTGTGTAACCAAATTTGTCCAAATGAATCTAAAATTACATATTTTCTTCTAATAATACTGACTTATTACATATAATCAGCATAAATTAGTCCTTGAGTTAGCGTTGCTTCTCAGATTACTGTATTGCAAGATATACCAAATTTTTTATAGTGTAACAATAAAAATAAATTTAAAAGAACACAGAATTAATAATGAATTAACGGGTAGTATTTGATTATCATACTTAGTTATTTTCAAATGTAACTTTCTACTCAAGTTAAATTATTGTAGTTGGCCGATTAAAAAAGCATTGAAACCGTGATAAGGATTCGAACCTGGATCTTCAGATTGTAAAATCTGATAATTTTCCAATTAAACTATCCCGATTCGCTTTAAGCTTTTATTCTCAATTTGTACCTTCTTTTTACAGTGCCAGGAAGCATTTACTACAAAATTGAAGGACTACGACATCCCAGCAAAGCATTGTTTGCAAATAAGTGGACATAAAAATGTTCAGGGTGTAAATAGTTACTATAAGCTTAATGAAATCAACAAACGGCAATCTTAAACGTATTATCAAACAAAGAGTGAACGCTGTTACCTACTGCTGTCTCAAATAGCCCCACCCATACAGCTACGTCTCCTACATTTCTACCGTCAACTTCTCTGCCAGAAAAGAACATATTTCTTGAGCACATGGGAAATGAAATAAACTTCAGGCATAATTTAGGCAGCTTCTTTACAGGAAATACAATCAACACTAGCACATTGACAATAAACATCAATCAACACGAAACAACTTCACATTTGGACGGCGTGCAGGGTGGGCAGTCGTCAACATATTTCAAACGGAGAAGACTACTTCCCTTTGCAGACACCGAGTCAAAATAAATCCTCGGCAGAGCTAACATTCTCAGCTTTTCATAGTTCCATTTGTTCAATATTGTTTCATTTGTCAGATTTTTATATTTGATAAAACAGTTCAATGTGCCGAATCGTGCTAAATTTTTCTTACGAAATCACGGTTAAGTGTGCATTTTCTTCTCCACATGTTGTGTAAATATACGATAGACCGCTGTCACTCAAAGTTAACATTTTCTGCAATCCTTTTGATATGAAAATAGTGTATATATTTCATTGAGAAACCAGTAAATAAATGAAATGTGAAAACTGAAAATGAATCACATCCAGGGGCGCCCGCAGAATTATTTTCAGGGGTGGGCAAACATGCAGTGGTCAGCTATTGAATTTTACGGATGCAGGCCTATTTAGAGGTGAACTCGGTGGGCGTGGGGAGGGAGGCACTTGCCCCTATGTGAGGGCCCCCATGATCATGTCTCCTTTTTTGATAACTATTTAGCCTCGCTCCCAGTACTATACTGGTAGTTAGGTTAGTATTTTGTTCTTTATCAAGGGTAGCAGAAAGTGATTCGCTGCGGTCTACGAAAACGAAAATAAAAGTATATAATAAAACGAATATGTTCTCTTTCTACGTTAATATCGGATATATTTCTTCTCGTCGTACAAGAAACGACATATACTACAGTACTATATTCACTAGTGTTGTTGTGTAGTATTTTAAACGTTATATATTCAGAAGTTGAAATATACTGTAAGTTAGCAACTTTTGATTTAAATAGAGATACAATATGTCTGATAGATATTACATTATTCAACAGAAAAAATGATTGCAGTTGATAGAAACTCAAACGCAAGTGACCGTAAATAGTTCCTTGCACAATACATATATTCCAAATGTAATATTTGAAAGCATGTGCAATAGCTAATGTTGGTATTAATTTATGAACAATTTTGATAAATCTTGATATTTTAAATAATTCTAAGGGCTTCCCAATGACTGCATTGCCTGTTTTCGTACCTTAATGTATTGCATTTCATGATTTAAAATTATCTTAAAAGTTGTACTTGTATGGTTTCAGTGTCTCTAATAGCCCTCTGAAACAAATATCAGATCTCATGATCTTTTTCCTGTTCGACAACAAGTGATTTTCATTTGTCAACCTGAACAGAATTATATTAAGAGAATAAGTAGTAAAGGGGATCAATGTGATGAATATCATTTGATTCATCAATACGATGAGCAATGGTTACATCATCAAAAGGCTTGCCAATAAATGTATCAGCTAGATTAATCATTTTTTGATCAAGTTCATTCTCACTCTTTTTGCAATAGGTCTACTAGCTAAACAAGCTGGATATAAATCAGGGATTTCAATCTCAATAGGGTCAGCATTTTAATCCGACCAAGGCTTGTCATATAGAAGTGGATTAAGTAGAACCTTATTTCCAGCTAAGTCATTGGGTAGCAATAAATGAACACCCTCAATGGGCAAAGACGCCTTCGCTCCGACAGTCACCGGTCCAAAAACTAAACATAAAGGCAATTTTACAAAGAAGAGAAACATTAAGAAAACCTCACCATAATCCTTAAATAAAAACACTGAAAGAAAACGTAAATGTAAAAGACTTGTAAAATACTCTGAGACGTTTCTGTGTCCTTTAATATTTTAATTGGTATAGGTTTGGCAGTATCACCAATTAGTGATATAAAACTCTTCTAGCTGAATGGTTCATAATTCTGCATCATGAAATAAGACTGTTTGACCCAGAAAATGTATTGTCTTTATTATACAACCGTGACCTTGGCCTCTTAGAAATGAAAGTTGGATTAGCTCTGTAATTATTATTTGCTTTCTTTAACTTGTAGCAATCAGAAATAACGTGCCCTTTTGCTTGCAGTAAGTACACGTAGGAAGAGATTAGAATATCTGATAAATGTTAGAGCACTTGTATCAACAATACTCTTTCCCACCCCAAAATTTTATCAAACTATTTCTTCCTGTCCTACCAAAGATGTTTTACGTTCAAAATAGAACAGTGTTAAGCAACCAACAGCAACTCGTTCTTTTTTAAACACTCCAACACTTCCTGATTTAATTTAGGAGGATTTTACCTACTTTGTGGTTTTCTGGATGGTAGGTCAGGATAAATGGCCTCAAGATTAGATAGATTTAGATTAAAAAGAAAAAGAAATAAATGAGATAGCTACTTACTGTTCATTGCCTCATATGGATAGTCGTGTCATGTTTTGCAAATGAGAAGTTATTTATGAATCAATGTATATTATTGGATTTTGTAAACTGTGATAGTAGAAAGAAAGATTGCTGTTTTCAGAGGACATCTCACTATTTTCTTCTGCATTCGGGATTACTTATATGTATAGCTTAGATTCCTATTCACGGATGTGTCACCACAGCATTTCACAATGCAAGACACATACGTGTAGTCGCGTTGAAAAAGGTAAAACAAATTTTCCGAGGGCATGAAAACATGCCGAAAATAAAGAAAACGTCCAAGAAGGTAATGCAGAAAAAATTTATTTAATCCTTTTTCTGTTCTTTAATGATAACATATTTTGGCACAGACACTTATGGGGTGAAAGGAAAAAACAACTATTCATAAAATTGTACACATGTACATTCATTTAACATAAAATATTTTTGAATCTGTCCTGGAACTTGAACAATTTTCAAGAACGTGAATGAAAAACACAAAGCAACATTATGTAATGCTGATTAATCATGTAAACACATACATATATACATACACAGCTAGAGAGTGTACGCACTTAATCAGACTTTATAAATAGGTAGTCCAATTAAATGACTTCTGATCAACTTAATGACCAGCTGTTGCACATGATTCCTGAGCAAGCTTTAACGGGGGCATGTCACGCTTTCCTGCAAGACGTTCACACCAAGTATATGTTTCTAATCCCACGTGTATAAAACATCACGAGCTTCATGCAATGTGTCAAACTGCGTGCTCCGTGTCTCTTCGACACTTAAATTTGTCGGTTATCTCAGTCCCCAAAAACGCATCTTCTATGCGCATTATATGCGTAACTACATTGGTAGAGAACACAAACCTGCAAAGTAAGCGCTTTCAACATAGAAATTACTCCTCTTATGTTCATTTGTTGTTTGTTTTGTTTTCGGGTTGCTTTTATTTTTTGCTGTTTTATATGTAAGTGCACAGGGGAGGCATTACATGGAAAGTGATAAGGGATATGTAAAGCCCTAGACAGCTTTTGCTTTTAGTCCGTCCATCGATTGAGTCCTGCGTAGCTCTTTCTACTAAATGTATTTAACTTTCAAAGACTGGCAAGTTTTCACGAGTATGGCACGTACGAAAACGGGCATGGAATAGCGAAACATTTCCAAAGAAATAGAACATATCAACATAAAATCGAACTTCCATTTACAAAACAGGTTCATATATCCTGGAGTCACAATTTTCGGCCTAAACATTCGCCGGCGGGCTGTATTTTGACTCAGATAATACTAATCAAAAGGCAAGATTTAACCAGAACACACATGACATACATTCATATCGAAAATGTCTTGGAGTTTTTTATACATGAGAAATGTGACACATACTTATTTATAAAATGAAATATGCTGTTAGTTTTCATTATTGTTTATATAGAACTGTTATTTAACTTTTTTCTGCTGGAAGCTGCCAGGATGTACTACTTAAATACATGCACACACGTTTAGGACAAAACTCATGTACAGTGTGCGCGATCCCTTTTACTATTTAAACATCACAATTCTTCAAGCAAGTCAGAATTTTGGTTCTGCAAATATTTTATAAAAGCTAATTTAGCTACATCTTAAATGAACAATTACTCTAGATACAAATATATTGATAACACTAAAGTGGATAACAAATAAACAACACATATAATCCATGCTGCTCACACAGACTAAAACACCTATTTCTTGACATAGATCAATAAGGATAATGATGCACGGGGCACATTCCCTATTGAAAATTTGCATACCAGCTTACTACCAGCCCTAATAAAGCTGAACGACCTTGCTGAATGAAATCAATAGGAATATTATGCAGTTTTTAGACATGAAAATAACAATAATTTTAGTTTCTATACTAAGTTGACACTCGGGACTAAACTGAAGTGTTTATATAAAGCGAACGTTTGCATCCCGTGTTAGATGTTTGGTGGGAAGGTCAGACTACATTCCCTATTGACACATTCCGTATTGAAATGTTGGAACTCGCCGAGACAGCGCGGGAGCGACCATGGCAATCGATAGCAGGACCGAGCATTTTCTCAGACATACCAAAAACTGTGTAGTTTCTTTACGAAGTCGACACTCGAAGTAGAAATGAACTGTTTATAAACTCTATATTGCCCTTGGCTTGCCCCTAGAGGTCAAACAATCACATTATATAAGCAACCTATGAATGTGAAAGGCTGATTCCGTTAAAGTGAATAGGGCGCAATATTTGGTTAACACGTGACTATCAATGCTGCTTAACATGGAATAATCTTTTCGAACGTACCCAACTGGTTCACACATTGCATTATATGTTAAAGTTACATGTTATGCTCAAATTGTCATATATAAGAAGAAAAAGATATTTCTTATCGATTCCATTCAGTTACGGCTCGATGCAGATTCGGTTAATTATTGAAGCTTGTGCGTAAACTGATTACCCTACGTGGCTAATGGGCATTTCTGCAAATTTCAACTTTTCAACAGGTATGGGCGCTGGCCTCGCAGCTCAGCAAAAATGGTCATAAATGAAACGAGGCAGGAAATGTCAGTGGAACGTTGTACGATTTCGTGATAATTTCATTAGCATAATCTAAATAATACGATTAGCGTAGTGTAGGAGTAAATGCGGTGAAAAGCAAATGATAGATTTTCACAAACAAGCACAATATCTAAAACACTATGATGTTAGTTTCGCATTTAACTTTGTCATAAGCTACTTCTTTTGTATGAACCATTTGTTATTAACAACGCTCCATATGTAATTATTATCTTGGACAGCTAGTAATTTGCATACGTTTATATCCAACAAGAGAAAAAGCACAACTATTGATTACTCTATGTTCAAAATACTATTCGGTTGCTTGTTCAACAACGTCTATTTTTATAGTGGTGCCATCATTTAGAGCAACGCACGAACAAACAAAACAGTAACATCTTTAATTAAGTGAATTTGTGCACTGAAATAAACAAAATCGAGTCCATATAAACAATCTAATTATGCCTTCCATTATAATACTTGCATACTTATCAAGCGATTTCAGAAAGTATATAAAAATAAGGCTTTAAGCTGTATAACAAATACTTTGAGTGACACAATCCTCTCGTGAAGTTTCAGTTTGTAATGGGTTTATGTTAGTGGAATGTTGGCATTTTGAACTGAAACTTTCCTTCTCTTTTCTGAGTAGTCTTCTATTTCCTGGGTTAACAGTTTAATAAAATTAAAAGAAAAGAAAATAGTATGCACCAGAAACATTATTCAGTTTTAGGGTTATTTCGTTTACCGAGATTTCGGTCTCGAGTTCTCACTGTACAACGTTCACACAGAACAAGTTTCGTCGAAACCTCAAAGTATTTTATCCTGTTCAGCATACAAAAGAAAGTTATATTTGTTTTTGTTTGAAATGAGTTTGATATAAAAATCATTTGCATTGAATTAATTCCTCATCTATGTTTGATTCCCAAGCTGAGCACAGACATGTCAAAATGAGTCAGGTAGTATAAATTAAAACTGAGGAAGAATCTATCCAAAATGACATAAATATGTTATGCAAATCCATCAGTTTGAAAGACAAATAGTTTTACCCTTGTCATTAAGTCCGCTTTTTCTGATTAAGTTCTGCTTTTGTCACTTTAGACCAGCATATGTGTCCCATCAAAATATTTGTAGGGCTTCTTTCTGGTAAACAAAGAAGCACAATTCCTCTACTGAGCTAATTTTGTTAGAAGAATACGCAGATAAACATACTACTCAATAAGTCGCTACATTGATATTCGACAGAAGAAAAGACTGCATGTTTTTTACGATAAGCATATACCATTACCAAAGACGAAATCTGTACTACGGAGAATAAAACCAACAACATTATTAGTAGTATTAGAACTGAAACCACTTCCTGTCATTAATGTTTAAGAAAATCCGTTCTTCTGGCGCTTTCATCATTCTAGTTCCAACACTAAATTATCACAGCATTGTCAGCTTTATTAAAAACCACTGAACGCCAACAGGCGCGGAAGAAACACAGACTTAAGTTAATACAAATTCTAAATTAATGCTCTCTTGCTGTGTGAATTAGTTTAATATGTATCATTCAGTATATATTTCTTACAAAATGCTATACTTGGACTCTGTCCTAGAATCATGAAAAGGGTTGCCATTTCAGACACACATGTACCATGCGAATAATTCTCTCCCTTAACAGGTCTTAGAATGACCATTACATGGCGTAACATCTCATTCAATGCGGCCATAACTTTGGTCCAGAAAGCTGGTGGCTTTAAAAAGTTAAATCTCCCAAGAAAGAATCAGAAGTAATGCTTCACAGTTCGCCCCGTCTACGAATATTACAAAACCTGGTGAAAAGGACCAATGTTGACATATTAGAGACATAAAAGACCCATAAGCTTCCAAATATCATAAAAGTTCATCTTTTGACTCTAACATGGATTTATTCACTTCTGATATCCACTTTTGGATCCATGTTTCTTTCTCTGCGTCCATAAGCTCGTTCTCCGCTATGTACTTTTTAACATCAGTATATGCATACGAGTCATTGACGTCGCGCCACGTGTGCCAAGTTTTTGCGGATTCAGTTCTGTCTTTTGTCACCGTGGTGGATATATCATTGCCTGTATCATTTTCATTTTCGTTTTCGTTCTCCTTATCTTTACTTCCCTTCACTTTTTCTTCAGATCTTACAGACCTAGATATTATCTTTTCTGTTCTATTTTCGTTCACAGACGCAGACTTAACACCTGGCGGCACCTGGCGAATAAGCTTTTGCTGCTCAGCTTCGTATTGATTATCCACTTCTTGTTTCAGCCGTTTAATCTTTTCTTTGTTTTGTTCTTCATGCCATTTTCGAAATTGCTCAATTTTCTTTCTTATGGAGAATGTTTCATTCTCCTTCGTTTTCACGTTATCCTTTTGTTTTTTGTCTGTCCTATGGTACAAACCCATTTGGTTTGACTGAACCTGCAACCTAGGTCCTTGATCAACTGGTTCATCGTCATAAAGTTTCCGGCCAATTCGCCTATCAGCAGCCTTGGGACGCCTTTCTAGTGTTGGGGAATAGACTTGCTGCAATTTTTGAAGGCTCATAAACGTCCTCTCATTGTTAATTTCTAACACGTTCCCTTGAGATAGCTTGGAGTTTTCTCTATGCAATATAGGGGAAACTGCGTCTACTTTTGTGACGTGGCTGTGTAATATGTATGGTGTTGTTACATCCATTCGGTTAAAGCCAAGGGATACATACGGAGTTCGTATTTCCTTCCTAGGAATAGATTGCACATGTGGGTTATTTTCTTTCCGGTCTTGAATAACATCAGCAGGTGCATGACTTAGGACCAAAGGTAGATTCGCACCTGATGCAATTGGTGGAAAAAGGCGGTTTGAATCTCCTTTCTGACTTGTGCGTCGGCCACGTTTTTTCATGGCCATTGCTCCTCCTTTTGACCCTGCTGAAACACTAATCGGCTGCCTCATAAAGTTTTCTATCCCCTCTCTGTGTGAGGGTGACAATTTTCCATCTTCACCTGATGACACTGTTGAATATTTTAACATGTTTTATGCCACTTCTTCCTGTACGGATGAGTGACTGGTCAGAAGAAGAAATGAAGAATAAGATATTATTTCACAATCCTCTTTTAATATCCAATGAAATTATTATTCTTTCATTCTCTGCAGTCTCAAAAATAATCCTCCCACTTCACTGTCAGAAATACTGTGTAAGAGGATTTATTTTAATCACAACAGCCTGAAACTATTCTGTCTCAATGATCTGTTGTACAGGCTACGCCCATTCCTCCTGAATGAAATTCAACTGAAATAAAAAGTAGAATAGTAGAATTTAGCTGTCTGTTTTCATCTTGGTGTTTGTTAAGGGGATAGGTAATGTGCTGCTATCATACCTCTGACTCTAAACAGGAGATTGATGCGACAATTTAGGATGTCTAGCAGTTTTCCTTAACTGCTGACAAGTAGTTGCCAAATTAAATAGGAATGAATCAGGCAGAAATGTATCTCTAATATTAAAAAGACAACAAGAAAGTCATTCTTTCATGTCGTATTAGACATCCAGAAAGATTCTATATTGATGTATCTTCCTTAATAACGCAGTTTTGTATAATTTTCACTCTTACAGATAGATTCCCAATCCATAATATAATCAGTGCAGAAATAAATACATACATCGTAACAAATTCTACTCCGTATTGTTTAACCTTAATACTTGTAAATATTTGTACTTGTAGTCATTACATATATAATGCGTAGTTTCAACAGTCTTCCAGGAACACGAAACCTCCTGTCACTTTCAAACAGATCATAATTCTTTACAGTAGACTGATTTGTAATTGTCTGTATCCATTGCAAGATAGTACGACAGTCTGTCTAAAGGTGGAGAACTCAAAGAATAACCAAACTATTGTTTTCCTGGATTAATTTTCAAGGTGTTGTTCATGAAGCTTTTATATTTTTTTATTATTACTTACACGGCCTACCTGGCAAAGTTGGTTTTCTGTACGTTCTTGCCCCTTCTTCAGGTTTTAAATTACCTAAGCCTACACGTGTTTAAGACCCTGTATCAAGGCGCCTTTTCTTTACAAATTTGTGTCAAGGAGTCCAATCGTAATAGCACTGTGTAACGTTTTATCTCGAAGCAAACATGGTGACTAGACGGTTCTCATAACTTGACTGTTAAGAACATGGGTAGGGAAGCGAATTTAATGAAACATTTAAAGTTTGTAACCAGTACATGAATCACGTTGCATATCATTTTATTAAGACTCACTAAGGGCGAATTATTGTTTAGTAAAGCCAATGCTGTCTAAAACGTGAACGACATGTTTGTGGCAGAACCAGACATATTTTAACAAGAACTCTGACCTCTGCATCTGTATAAAAATATACGCAAAGTTTTGTCTAAAGCAGTAATTATCTAAACAACCATATAAGTGTTAGACGTTACCGATTTTGGTACGTGTGTCATTATCTATAATGATCTGAAAACATTCGAAAGTCCTTTACTTTCTCATTTTGCAAAGCAATATCGGGGAAAGCGATACCTTGTTTGAATAAAGTTCAAGTGGACTCGGGAACTTCTTCACTCTAATTGCATGCTTAGTGAAATCCAACCTGTTCTGGATTTATCTGCTACTTGTTAAACGTATGTAGTGATGATTACATAACTTATGCTGAATTAGAACAATATAAAATCATTGTGAGTTAGTTTTGACTTATATATTTTTTTAATTACCGTGTCATCCAATATAATATGTATCTTGCATTTATGGTGCAGATAACGAAAGGCTGCTCAGAACCTTCAGTTTATATCATTCAAAACGTAAATGATTGCATTTGTTTGCGTTCCTAAGTAAAACGTTAAAGGAGTGAAATTAGCGTTTAAAAAATATTTAATTAAAATTTTATAAATGTATTTCAAAATTTTCTGGAAAAAGGGCTTTCAGATTTCAAATAAGTTGTATGTTCTCGGTGCAATAAAAATAAGAATCATTTTCATATTTCTTCACCAACAGCATTATTTGTAATGGTATAAGAGATATAGGGTGCACGAAACTTGAAATGAATTTTGTTGAATCGCTAGTAAATATGTTGCACCATTCGACATTAGAATAAATTCAAGCACAACGACAACTAGACAAAAAACTAAATAACAACAAAACATTTATATTTAGGTAAATACAAAATTACCGATAAAGATACACGTTGAAGTTGTTAATGGAATAGTTTATATTTAACTGGAGAAGAATCAAATTAATTCTTTTGGATCTGTTTAAAAATTCATAATAGCTGGAGTAAGACACAGGAAGTAACTTTATCACTTTACTAATATATATATATATATGAGAAATTTAGAATATATGGAGATTGAACAATTTAAAAGTACTGCACTTTACAGTAGAGTTACTGCACCTGTTCAGGCTTCCTCCAAGTGAGAATTAATTGCTTTGAAATGACCGTGGGCTCTGACACGCAACTGACGACTTTGACATGTGACAAATGACGGAAAGCGTGTAACAAAATACTTTATTGTCTTCATTTAGAACATAGTGACTACATTTCGAATTTTCTACATACATATTTTTGCCTAGATAGTATATCACACAAACAGCAGTAAACATTAACACTACATGAATAAAGTTAATATGTATGAGGTAATACATATTAAGACTGTCTAAACAAAAAGGAACCAAAATGGGAAATTATTGCAATGGCAATAACAGCGGAATGAAGAAAAGTGAACCATGATGAATAAAAAGAAAACAATGATAATCTAAAAGAACCATCAAGAAAAAGAAAAAGTTCTTCAAAAATAAGAACATTAAAAAGAAGGTGAAAGGAAGAGTATAATTATCAGAACAGAAGAAGAAGGAGAAGATCAAATTGAAGGACAAGAAAAAAAGGCAAAGAAGATGATGACCAAATAAAATAAGCAAACCAAAACGTAGAAGAAGAATACTAAGAAAAAAAGCAGATAAGAAGGAGACCAATAGAAAACAAGAACAATAACAAAAAGAAAATAAAACATGAAGGTAAATAAAAAAAATGATCAAGAGAAGAGTAGAAGAAAAGACGACAAAAAATGAAGATGTCTACCAAGATATCGAAGAAGAAGACAAAACAGGAGACGAAAACTATGACCAAGTAAAACAAGACCAAATTTTGGAGGAAACAAAGTTGAAGAGCGTAAATGGAAACGAAAACTAAGACGAAGACGACGAACTAGAAGAAAAAGACCAATAGAAAGAAGAAGGAAAAGACCACGAATAACAGGAATATAAAGAAGAAGAATATCAAGAACAGGTAGAAGGCAGAAGAAGGAAACAACTAAAAAAAGAAGAAAACTAAGAGGGCAAAGCAAGAAGAATAAGAATGACGAAGACGAAGTTCATAATAAGAACCTATAATATTTATTGCCAATACCATTCAGCTTCAAATAAAAGGATCACAGCACAACGGCAATGCAATCAAATGTTATTTGTACGTTGTCATTTCAATACTGTCATTTACTTGTTTTTTGGGGGAGGACTGATGTATTAGGTCACAGTAAATAATTGTTGAAGGTTATATTACGCCGAGGCTCATTGAGTACAATATATTGGTCAAGTGCAGACCATGTTAGCCTATCGAGGCTGATCCAATGGTGGAATCAAACCCGTACTCTTTTGATCACGAGTGCAGTGCTTGAAATACTGAGGCACAGCTACTCTGATATATACTATACTTTGAAATACACTGACACTGCCTTAGCAGGTGCGTCTATTTAAAGGAACCCTGCTCATCAAGGATATATATATATATATATATATATATATATATATATATATATATATATATATATATATATATATATATATATATAGGTGTACCTGTTTGCCTTAATGTCAAACATATATTCCCCCAGAATAGGCTCAGTGCGCCCTCCTGCGTTTATTAGAGGCTGGTAATAAGAGTACATTATTTACTTTGGTATGCATTATGTAATGATCTTCCAATTACGATGATCCTTACCTTTGAAAATATTGCATTTCTGCATACTGTCCTGACACTGAATAACAATGGTCGTAGCCATTTTGCTATTATCTTTGTTATCAGTGCCTTTTGGAAAGATTTTGCAACGTCCCAACATTTTTACCTTTTATCGTTGGTCTCAGAGTTGATATTTTATTTTGGTTAATATTCCTCAGAACTATGTCAAGTTACTAGACATATCATATAAACTCACTGTTAAGTCGAATCCAGTTGCAAACTGCAAAGATCAAATAATGCCTTCGCATAAGCCTGCTGATCCGGGGCTGTGCAGATTGTTAAAACTAATCCCATAATGCTCTGCTAGATTTGGTCTTTGTTTATTGCAGTTGGACCAGATTTCTAAGAGACTACATACCGTACTTCGTATGTCAAAACAGCAAAGTAATACTGTTAGAAAAACTGTTATATTAGCCGAGCTCCTTCTCACACAAATTCCTACATTTTGCCTGTCACTTCTCAAACACAACCTACTTTTACCTGCCCCTTCCCACACAAAATCCCACTTTCTACCTGCCCCTTCTCATACAAAATCCTACTTTCTACTTACCCCTTCTCATAAAAAATCCTACTTTCTAACTGCCCCTTCGCATACAAAATCCTACTTTCTACCTACCCCTTCTCATACAAAACTCTATTTTCTACCTGCCTCTTCTCACACAAAATCCCCATTAGCTGACTTTTCATTCTTATGTGAAACATTTGTAAGTAAAATGCAGCCATATTACTGATATCGTATTTTGGTACTGTGTATTGATCTACGTTTTGTTGTAACTGAAGAATTATTGATGGAACTATTCTAAAGCAATTGAATTAGTTCTTTATCAATTAATAAGGATTCTGCAAACATGTCTGTATTGATTTTGTTTTTGCATCTCGGCTTTGATCGAAAAGATGCTCTTATTGTGTCAGTAAATAACACATTTTCTGATGCTGTTCATATAGAGCCCATCCCATATGATATGCTATCCAAGGGACAAAGAAAGATATATGTATCACTCGGGTTTATGTACTAACTGTGATGATTCACTGGTTTCATAACTGTCAGAAAACAATGAAAACGAACGTTTTTGAGTTAATGATTACACAAAACTAATTATAATCTGTGAAATTAGCACTGCAAGATAAAAACATTGATAAATTGTTCGAGATGGACAAAACGGCTCAAGAATGCATTACGGACCCAATGCAATATTGCTCTCTGCTTAATAATAAACTGAAGACTATTCTATTACTGAGATCATCGGAAACAGTCAGTTAGATCTATTTTGTACAAAATAGAGAAGCCCTTATTGTTATGAACTTGTCAGCCATATAACCTTTGATTGAACAAATAATTTCGGCCTTTCGCTTATTATTCTGTTGCTTTAGAAAATTTTATAACTTTGATACCGACCATGGTGACCAAAAATTCTCCTGATACCGACCATGGGACCAAAACACCACCTCAGCTTCAGCGGGATTTTTTAATAACCAATTAAAACCCGGGTAACATATTTATTCGATCATTCGAAAATTATAAAGAATAAAGACAATTACTATAAACGTTCTTAAAAGAGTCGGACCCCCTTTTCATTATTATATACAAAACTTGCCCCGTAATGAAAGTTCGGCAGATTAAAATCATTCTCCGGCCCAATACGCTAACACTTGCTCCCTTTTCGGAAATTTGTCGTACTTTCATAGGCTAATCATATATAAATAAATAACTTAAGAAAGAGGGAAGACTGGGTTGACCTATTCTGTCAGTGTAAATTGCATTTTTATTTTTTGTAAACTATTTTTCCCTATTCGAAAACAATGGAGTCCATCCGATCCATTAATGCTTTAAAGTGGGTTTATCGTTGCTGTCAAAGAATTAAAGGGAAGTAATTTCAGAGAGATGCAAACAGTGTCTGGTCAAATTTCTTTATTAAAGATTAATTTCTATGTATGTAATGTAAGGCAGTTTCTGTTTATTTGTTCTACCTCATGAAGTACTTGGTTT
>JAECUM010029203.1:170864-267634 GCA_016617855.1 Megalonaias nervosa | reverse complement strand
GTCAAAGATTGCTTAGATGCATCAACTGATTTAAAGGTGAATACCATATTTTATGTATTTTATCGTACCCTTTAATTTTTCATACACAATCCAGTTATCAAAATAATAATCATTTAAATGTATCATAATTTTTCGTACATATCACTTTGTATTATTTGAAAAATCATTAAATTATCTGACATAACATTTCCACTAAGAAGATTTACGTTTGCAAAAAAGATCGAAAATTCCGTATTCCCACTATGTTTTAACAAAAATTAATCATTAATTGTTGGTGAGAAAATATAATGATTGATGCATAAGCATGGGCGCCCACAGCATAGGTCAAGGGGGGGTCACATGACACCCACCCACCCCCGAAATCATACTGCAATATATATTCCAACAAGTTTAATCATGCAAATGAAGCTGAAAATATGTCACAAGATTCTGTTCAAAACACTTAGTAAATATTAGCATTAGTTTCAGACTGCTTATTATACTAACTCTCCCGGCCGTGACTGACTGACCCCCCCCCCACTTTTGCAAAAGATCCTGCGGGCGCCCATGTGCAAACACTCTTATTGTCATTACAATATCTACTGGTGTTTATTGACAAATGAACAAAGGACTTTACAGACCATACCTTTAAATATTATCGTTAATTAGTTCTCCTTATTAAGTCCGTCACCGTAACAAAACACCATGTGCATTTTAAAACGAGTTCGGAAGCCCTTTGATGTTGTCTTATCCAACAAAAATTACATTTCAGTACATGCTAAAGTGAAGACCACAGACCATTGGTCAACTTGTCTTATTGTTTCATTAGTCATACAAACATAACATATAAAAACCTTGTCATTTTCCATCGTAAATTTGAAAGTCACGGACTCCGTTAAATCGATTCATATATATACATATACTATCTTTTAAGTGCTTGTTCTGTTTTGACTTGGATATAATTAACATTTTATTGCAAATCTATTCTATGATATACCCCACTATTATCTTTATTGGCAAGTTCGAATAACAAGTAATGCATATGATCGCTTGTCCTTATAACATCTGCTATATGGACAATGGCTTCAATAGTACATTGACAGTCTTTCATTTCCCTAAAGCGAGCCTCATTTCCCTACTGGCAGCCTCACTGATTTGACCTCTTCAGTTGATTCTTGCCCTCAATCTGGTTTCAAGTGGACTAACCAAAGCGCTAAGCAGGTTTAATTACCGTGTAAATAACACTATATAGCCATGTGGTTGTTGTGACAATGTACAACGTAATTAAAACAGGAATGAACTGTTGATTTAGCAGTGTTTATTCCTAATGGAATATAGTAGGGTCGTAATACATGAGGATTATCCCACTTGTCAGGTAACTGAAAATAGTCTTTTTTTTCTCTTTGCAAAAGCTACAAATAAAAACTACACTGAATAAATACAGTCTTGTACACTGAAAAAATTTTGTTTCATTGATCTCTCTGGCGCGCGTGCACACACATACACATGCGCGCATAAACTTAAGCGTTGATTTTAAGTTCTTTATTTTTTATTGCAATTTGATAATGAGATTATTGTTGCGGTAAAAATACAACTTGCACTTAATTTCCTGACAATGTGGGGTCGTATCATTGCATACAATTTACCAATAAATAATACCCATAACTTATACATGTTCAAACCCTCTTGATCATTTTGCACAACATAACAGGTACATATGTTCTAAATGCAGACAAGCTTGCACACTGAGACATAATTCTCTCTCTCTCTCTCTCTCTCTCTCTCTTTTGATTTATGAGACAGAAAATATACATTTACTTTGTACGTTTTTACTGTTAGGTTGTCGAGTAGCGTGTGTACTGTAGAACTTGTTTTGGTACGATCCCTTTATTTTTCATACACGGTCAGCACCACCAAATGATAATTATTTATTTTACATATAATTTTTCGTACACTGAAATTAATAATTATTTTTTTGTGTACGAAAAATTACATAAAATACGATAGGTGTTAATTGTTAATAACTCGTAAGATTTATTTGACAGGTGTGTTTGAAAACAAAATGATTAACCCCCAAGAGGATTTCTTTCAAAGCATGACTGATGATGTACTGAAAATGAAGCACCTGCAAGCCGTTTTTATAATCTGATGCTTACATGATAAGTATAGGAAACTTACTGCCTGATAAACAATTACATGGGTAAAAATAAATGTTCTCAATCTGGTAAGTTGACTTGTCAAATATTTTGATGCATGTCACCATTTCAAGGTGACCATACGATAATCGTTAAATAAATGGATAAAATATGTGGGTCTCAACTAAATTAGGTAATAACTTTATACTGACAAGACCTTGGACGAGTTTAATTTCCAGTTTCAACATCACCATTTAGAACATCTGATTCCTGTTCTTTGGTTTCCATACTGTAACATTTCAAAGGAATGTAGGATTTCAACCAAAGTTTTCATGCATCTTTGATGGCAATTTGCATGAGTTTAACTCGGAGTGTTCCATAACATCATTTACACGCATCATGCTCCCAAGACTTCCCATTTTTCTGACTTTTGTAAGATTTACTCCGTGACTGAAGGTTTGAAGTTATTTGTATAGACGACTCTCCTGACATGAACCAGGCACAAAGGAGAAGCTGTCTGGGCAGGGGTGTAACACCTACAATCATGATTGTTTGAGCAGGTTGGACCTTGCCATTATTTTCCTGGGGACTTCTGTCACTAGATTGAGCAGACTGTCTACTCAGATCTTGTCCCATTTGAGAGGGGCAAAACAAACCACTTTGCAATCCTGACCCCTCATTTTCTGTATTATGTCTGTACCAGAACAGCAGAGGGGTATGCACAGCCCCAAACATCATCAAAACTACAGCCAAAGCTTCTTGATCTGGGACAAGTGACGAAGGTAGGCAGTTAGTGACTCTACATCATTGCACAAATGTCTATCATTAAATGCCCCCAAAGTGCACAAATCCACAAACAGACTGATAAAGGGAGCACAAAGTGGGTCCCCTTCTTGACAGTGAGTCAGCTAGGGCATTGTGCCTGCCATGATATGGATTGTTATCTTTAACTGGATGCACCAGTGCAGAAAATTCCAGACCAGACTATAAAGGTTGGGTAATTTCATTTCCCTTTGTTTGAGGAAGTAAGTCACCACCACTGAGTTGTCCAACATGATAAGAACTAATCATCCAATGAGTTGATTCTTCCAGAAATGAAAGGAATTTACAATAGCCTTCATTTCTAGAAAGTTGGTATGAAGTGACATCTCCCCTGGTCCCCAATGACTGTTCTGAAGCAGGGTATCAGGGGGACTTCCCAACTGTATGAACCATTAAATGCCAATTGGGGCTTTTCCATAGGAATACATGCCATTAACCATTGCTTGTCATGCCACAGATGCAAGAATTATTTTATTTGTCTGAGATTGTAACTCAATGATTGAGTCAACCAGAAAAGGGGTGCCACTGAGCCAGCAAAGCCCTCAAAGGATGCCACTGCATTAAGCAAGCCAAGGAGTTGCAAAAGTTCTCTTGCTGAAGTCCACTCCCTCCTGCAAATTAACTCTGCACACTTGTTAATCCATGCCATGTGAAAGTGATGCAGATGAGCAAGACTGAGAATGGTCAAGAACAGAATGGACAAAATGCTGGGATGGATTGAGATCTGACTTCTACCAAATCACTAGAAACCCCAGCTGAGATAAAACGTAAAGAAACTTGTTCCTGGCCTTCAACAAAATTGAACTTCCCAGGTATTTCTGATGGATGTCATCAAGATATGATGCAGTTGTTGTTGACAAGGTCAGCCTGAACAGGGTTGTGTAGTTGATGGTCTTTGCGAATGTCCATGGACTGGTGTTGAGAACAAACAGGAGTTCACAGAACTGATTAATTGTACCTACGTTAGATTACTACTGATTGCCAATTCATCCCTCTTTACAGCAAGAACTTCCTGTTGCCTGCATAAAAACCCTGAAGTGTCTGGCTTCTGAACTCTGGGGTCAGTCACTGATGTTCACTGGGAGACTTTGAGAAAAAAGACACTGCCTTCTATCCTCTTTTTTGAACTGCCTCCTAAATTGCAGGAACTGCTTCCATCTGAAATTTCACTGTAGTCCAAATTAATGCTTTAAAGAAGTGTTTGGTCATCTCACAATTTGCTTATTATTGTCTGTCCTCTCTGCTGAGTTATGTCTGATGCTGCCTAATGCCGGAGGAGTAAGCAAGGTAAGTTGGAGAGCCAGCTCTTGTGCTGCCTACCTCTGAACATCCTAGATTCTACCTTCAAACAAAAACGGCATATCAAACAGCATTCATCATCATGCCAAAGAATGATGAAACTTCAGTGAAAAAAAGATGCAAAAAGCATCTTGTCTCACCAAGTTCAAATTCACAAAAGCTGTCATTAAATTACCATAGAATAATGTGTGGTACTGTTTAAAGCTGTCATTAAATTACCATAGAATAATGTGTGGTACTGTCATTAAATTACCATAGAATAATGTGTGGTACTGTTTAAAGCTGTCATTAAATTACCATAGAATAATGTGTAGTACAGCCATTAAATTACCATAGAATAATGTGTGGTACTGTCATTAAATACTTTGACAATACTGGCAGTGGACTGATCCAACTCCTGCTTACATTTTCTGCAAAGCGATAAATCAATAGAGACACCAGATTGAGCATGGAGGAAGTTGCCACCATATTTTGCAGTGAAAAACATTTTGATCTACCTTATAAAAGAGCAGGGTTGACAACTACACCTCTGCAATGTTTTGCTTCCAAACTCAGTAAGTCTGTACTGTATATGTCCATGAACCATAGGCATACCAGTTGAACTATTAGCCAGCAAGTGACACATCATGTCTTGCCAGTACAGACCACAGGAAAGAAGGCTTGAAGTGTGCTGCACAGCCAGTCAGATGGTCACCTTGGTGGTGGCTTAACAGCTATTCTGGTGGACAGATGGGTGAAACATACAGATCAATTTGATAAATCCCCATAATAGTCCACGAACAAATGAACGACCAGCTCGTATGCAGCATGGCGTGCTGATGTTCTTTATCCTCTTCATCAGCTGGACTGGTTGGCAGGTAGCAGGAGAGGTTACTTATGGAATGGCTGGCTTATTGTACAGATCATCAAAGTCAGTAAATTACCCCATGCATCCAAATTTACAGGCCAAAAGACTGCTAAAAAAGAGGACACTCTCTCAAAAAGTCAAAATCGCTACTGAAGATATATGATGAATGGAAATGCAGAAATTCCAGAGCACCTCAACTGCATTATCATTTCCTGCACAAATCTCCTCCACAATTGCAACTAAAGAAGCATCTGGAAAGGGTGTGGCATTGACATTTCCAAAGCACACTTTTCCTTCAGGTAAAGCTGGTCAGACATAACAGTTTTTGATGGAGAAGGAGCCATCATGGTGTCCCCCCACTAAACTTGCTATCAACAATATCTTTTGGTGAACACTCAAGCTGTCACTTTTCACTGATCTAGATTTCTTCTGGGTCATTTTACTCTTTTAGCTCTTGTGCAGAACTGTGGTGCACAGCCCCTCTGACTACTTTGCACACACAGTGCACAATGAAGTCAAAGAACACTTTGTGCAAGCAATGTATATATCATGCATATACTCGCTAACTTTTAATTTCTTGTACTTGGCACAGTTGGTCCTCATTATCTAATTGAAATGACAAAAACAACAGACAGAACAATTGCAAAATGTTCAAGTATATCAACAACAATACTTGCTACTCAACAAGTGAAAATACATGCAGTATACACAAATAAAACAACCAACAATGGCACCAATGCTAACATGTTGGAGTCCACAAACTGCATAAAATTCCCCAAAATACTAATATAAACATGTGGCAAATACATTCATAGGTAATACTATAGTAACTTTTGAGGTAGATGGTAAGGAAAGGCATATATTTTCCTGGATTTCAAGGGGCCATATAGGACAATGCTGACTGTTACAAGTGAAAGCTTAAATTGGTAAATATCTGGTTGATGAGTAGCTACCTTGCAGTAGTAAGGGGAGGTAATGGGTAAGAGTTTCTTCTCTTTGTTTATATGATCTCAAGACAGAAAAGATAAAATGTATTTCTGTATGGCTTAAGAGGTAGCAGAGCATATTTCTTAATATTAAGGTGATTGAAAAAATGATGCAGCTGCTTTTGCAACAAACCCACAATGCCATTTCATTATCTGTTTGGTTTCAGCTTCTACACTGAAAACATAACAAAATCTTTAAATTGATGAACCCTAACATTACAAATCTTACAGAAACGTGATCACTTTAAAGTCTGGAAAAGACATATTGTACTGTTTGCCACCCAGTAACACTGGAATTAACAGTAATGACAGAACTGACAAAGTAGCTATGGTTGCCCTGGAGTCTCCATTTCTGAATGGAAGATCCAATATATTGACTTTAAGTATTGTGTCAATCAATACATTCTATACTGTTATGAATATGTAATTAAATTGCTTGTGTGTTAGTTTTAAATTCTTTTTTATTTTATTTTTGTTTCATTACATTTTATTGTAATGATTATTTTCATGAGATTTAATATTTTTTTAAAAAAATTCAGTCTTTTGTCTTGACCTGATCAGAATGCAAAATATTGCTTTATCACTATTTTTAGCTCAACTTGGTTCAGACGTTTGTAAACACTGAATGAAAACGATTGCCTATTACCAGGTCATTTTCGGCCCACATGTTAGCTAAGTTGTAAACAGCTTTTATTTTTTATTTATTTCCAGTGTGAGAATCTGATTCTTAGATAGGGCTATTCTAGCATACGTGCTAAATGGCATTTTTTTACTGTGCTGTTCAAATTAGTGATCACATAGCCCCGTTATGTGTGCCACCATGTGATCTAAAATCGAGGGTTAAAACAGCCATTTTCTAGTAGATTTTTCAGTCGTATCCTACACCTTTAAGTGCTGAAGGTGTATTTATTGTTGATGCCAGTTTGTTTTGAAGTTCATCTATTTTTTGGGATTTAATAATTTATATTCTCTGGAAAACTAAACAAGTGCTTTTCTTTATAAAAATTCTGGGACAAAGACATTTAGCGGAAATTTATTCTGCAATCCTCAACAGAACATTATAAATTGTGATTCAATGAGGAACTGTTGCCATCAGTACAATGACCTCATCTGACATCATCGCCTTCCATATTGGAACTTCATCGAGATTCAAACCTGGATTCAATTACAACTGCTTAATGACAGGACTTATATTTTTCAATTCTAGGATTAATTTTTGGATTATATTCACAAACCGTAAGTCCTATTTCATATTTTTATCTTGTTTTCTAGGGAAATAAATTATTTTGCTAAAATTTACAAAGCTTGTTGGCTTCACTCTTTTCTTTTGTTACTTTTGTATGAGCCTACACGTAACAGAAGAAAATTGGGGTTCTCGTCTTGGGATATATGAATTTTGGCTAAAATATTTCAGAAAATTGTTTTTCGAAATTTAAATTCCCCTAGTTTAAATCCCAAGTACTATTTCATATTTTGTTTGAAATCTTTAGTGAAAACAACAGGGTTTTTTCACAGTATCACCAAAAGTAGAGAATTTTTGGATTTTACCCAGGAGTGTTTGGACATTTTGAAATTGGAAGTCCAGCTAAAAAAGTTGGAATTAGAGATAAGACAGGTTCAGTTTCAGATAGAAAAGATACAAATGGAAAAAGAAATGAAAGTAATGCAGTTGCAATTTAAAGAAAGAAGGGAAGAAATGCAAATGCAATTTGAGAAAGAAAAAGCAGATAGGCTAATGCAATTACAATTTGAAAAAAAGGAGAGAGAGAGAGACAGGAGAGGGAGGAAGATAAACAATTACTATTTGAGAAAGAGGAGAGAGAGAGACAGATGCAATTACAAAGAGAGAAGGATGAAAGGGAATTTCGAATTAAAATGAAAGAGTTAGAGTTGGCAAAAGGAAAACACTCCCCTACATTTGATTTTTATAGAAATATCAAGCTAGTGCCCCCTTTCAGAGAAAAAGAAGTAGATAGATATTTTCCTCGTTTTGAAAAAGTTGCTGAAAATTTGAAGTGGCCAAGGGAGCATTGGACTCTATTATTACAATTTGTACTTAGTGGTAGAGCTAGTGATATTTATTTTTCACTGTCACTAGAGCAGAGTGCTGACTATGATGTGGTTAAGGACTGTATTTTGAAGGGTTATGAGTTAGTCCCTGAGGTTTATCGGCAAACATTCAGGGATTCTAGAAAATCCACTGACAAGACTTATGTTGAATTTGCATGGAAAAAAGCACAACAAATTGACAGATGGTGCTTAGCCGAGAAAGTTGAACATGATTATGAAAGTCTCAGAAAACTCATGTTACTTAAAGAGTTCAAGAACTGTGTCCCTAGCGACACTAAGGCTTATCTTGACGAGCATGAGATTGAAACCTTGGAAAATGCTGCTCAAGCTGCTGACAAGTATTCCTTGACTCATAAAGTTCCTGTTGTAGGCAAATCTTTCACTCTGCAGTCTACTAGTAGAAAGGTATTTCAGCCTAATAAGACTCCTTCTAAACTCAATCTGGCACAACTTCTAAAAATCAAGCTTCTGATAAACTTGATTCAAAATCCTTGTCTATTCCTACGTCTACCTATTGCAAGAAAAAAGGACACGTCATTTCTGATTGCTTCAAACTGAAATATAGGCATCAGAATCAAGATAGACCTATCCCAAATGCTCTTATTTCTAAGAGGTCAAGGTCATGGCCATGAACTGAATACATTTGTTGGGTCTAATAAAACTCAGTCTGATTTCATTATGGAGAATTATGAACCATTCATGTCGAAGGGTTCTATATCACTCTTGGGTGATTTGGCCAATCCTATCCCTACTGAAATTTTAAGGACACAGGAGCTTCTCAGAGTCTTTTATTATCAGGTACTTTGCCTTTTTCTGAGAAGTCCTGTTCTAATGAGAGTGTTCTCATTCAGAGAGTAGAGTGAGGCTTTGTTAATGTTCCTCACTGTTCTATAAATTTGTCATCAGACTTAGTTTCAGGACCTATGACAGTCGATATAGTGTCTTCTTTACCCATTGAGGGCATTCATTTGTTACTAGGCAATGACCTAGCTGGAGACAAGGTTGTGGTTAATCCACTTGTTAACTGACAAGCCTTCTTGGGATCAGAAAGTTGATCCTATTGAAAAAGAATTCCCTGATTTATACTCACTTTGTGCAGTTACTAGAGCTATGACAAAGAAAGCTCTTGAGAATGATTTTGATAAGGAAAATATTCCTTTAGCTGACACATGTATTGGTCAGGCTTTTGATTAGGTCACTTTCACTCCTTGTTTGGATCAACCAAAAGGTATTGATCACAGTGATCCTCTTTTAACTACTCATTCTCTTTTATCTAATCAGGGTGATAAACGACAATTGCTTGTCGTCAAACAGGAAAAAGATCCTGAGATCTCCTGTTTGTTTCAGAGGGCCATTAGTGAAACTGAAGCCACTGAAGTACCTGTCTATTATTTCATTAAAAATGGAATTCTTGTGAGAAAATGAAGACCTCCCAAGGTACCTGCTGGTGACGAGTGGTCAGTGAACTATCAGATTGTAGATCCAAAATCTTACAGACAGGAAATACTTAGTTTGGCCCAAGAAACTCCTCTGGCTGGTCATTTAGGGATTAATAAAATTTATCATATGATCTTTACTCACTTTTATTGGCCAAAAATCAAAAGTGATGTTTGTAAATTTTGTAGATCTTGTCATACTTGTCAAATGGTAGGAAAACCCAATCAGAAAATACCTAAGGCTCATCTGCAACCTATTCCTGTATTTGATGAACCATTTAGCAGAATTATGGTAGATTGTGTTGGTCCTTTACCGAAGACCAAGTCAGGCAACCAATATTTGTTGACCATTATGTGTGCATCAACAAGATTCCCAGGGGCAATTCCTTTGAGGAATATTAAAACAAAAACTATAGTAAAAGCTTTGATAAAGTTTTTTACTCAATTTGACCTTCCCAAATCAGTCCAATCTGGTCAAAGGTCAAATTTTATGTCTGGAATTTTCCAGCTTGTAATGCTTGAATCTGGCACTCAGCCATTCAAGTCAAAAGTGAAATTATGGTTTCATAGAACTTTACTTGAGAAAAGTTTTGAGTCTTGTAATAGAGTTCATTCTCTCCTGCTCATTCTTCAAAATTTTCTTCAAATTAGATTTTATGGTCCTTACAAAGTAAAGAAAAAAATGAATGAGTTAAATTATAATATTAGTATTCTGACCTAAATAAATTAATGGAGTACTAGTATATTGAAAGAGATAGCCAAGTAAATCATACAATTAATTTAGTTGTACATGTCCCACTCACTGAGGATGTAAGTAAAGAAATGCAATCAGACTCTACTGAATTTGGAGCGACAAATCTTCGGAATTCAGAAATTATGAAAAATCTGGACCAGAAACTTTTATATTTGCAACAACAAGAAAGGAATGAACTAAAACAGTTATTATTCGAATATGAGCACTTGTTTCCAGATATTCCTACAAGGACAAACAAAAGTTTTCATGACGCTGAAATTGTAGATTCAAAACCTGTGAAACAACACCCATACAGGATGAACCCTCTCAAACAGGAATACTTGAAAAAGGAAATTCAGTATTGGCTGGAGAACAATTTTATAGAGCCCAGTAAAAGTGATTGGAGTTCACCATGTATACTTGTTCTGAAACCAGATAAAACTTTCCGTATGTGCACTGATTATAGGAAGGTGAACAGTGTGACAAAAACAGATTCATTTCCATTACCAAGAATCGATGACTGTATTGATAAAATTGGAAATGCCAAGTATGTCACCAAATTTGATCTTCTGAAAGGATTTTGACAAATTCCACTAACGGAAAGGACAAAGGAAATTTCGGCATTTGTGACTCCAGATGGACTCTATCAATATAAAGTAATGCCATTCGGGATGAAGGGATCCCGAAGGGTTCCCCAAGTACTTTTCAACGCTTGATGAATATGATTACCACTGGCCTAGATAATTGTGATGCTTACATTGATGATGTCATCATCTACAATGACACCTGGAAAGAACATCTAGCCACAATTTGGAAATTCTTTGACAGACTCACTGATGTAAATTTGACAATCAATTTATCTAAAAGTGAGTTCTGCCGTGCTTGTGTAACATTTCTAGGACATATTGTGGGACATGATCAAGTTAAACCCATCGATGCTAAGGTCAAGGCCATCTCTGATTTCCCTATGCCTGTCAGTAAAAAGCAGCTGATGCGATTTTTGGGTATGGCTGGTTACAATCGGAAATTTTGTTCCAATTTTTCTAATATTGCTGAACCCCTGACAAACTTGTTGAGTAAGAAAAACAAGTTTCTTAGGACTGATAAATGTCAGGAGGCTTTTGACAGGTTAAAAGCCATACTTAAAAAAAGTGTGCCGGTTCTCACAGCTTCAAATTTCAATCAGTCTTTTAAATTATCTGTGGACGCAAGTGATGTTGGGGTTGGAGCAGTATTGATTCAAGAATATAGAAATGGTGTTGATCATCCAGTGTGCTATTTCTCTAAGAAATTAAATAAGCACCAAAGAAATTATGCAACAATCGAGAAGGAATGTTTGGCTTTAATATTGGCATTACAGCATTTTGAAGTTTACATTAGTTCAGCTCCTTCTCTGGTTGTTGTGTTTAGTGATCACAACCCCCTTATTTTCATCAACAAGATGAAAAATAAAAATCAAAGATTATTAAGGTGGAGTTTGTTTTTGCAAGAATATAATCTTAACATCAGGCACATCAAAGAAAAAGACAATTTGATTGCAGATGCACTTTCCCGTGTATAGAAATATTATTTCATGTACACTTTGTATAATTCATAAGAGTTTTCTTATGTAATTTTATTTTACCTCATGTATAATTTACATATGGTAAAAAAAACCTTTATCACATAAATCTTTCTTTTTCTTTATGGGAGGAAGTGTTACGAATATGTAATTAAATTGCTTGTGTGTTAGTTTTAAATTCTTTTTCTATTTTATTTTTGTTTCATTACATTTTATTGTAATGATTATTTTCATGAGATTTAATATATTTTTTTTAAAATTTAGTCTTTTGTCTTGACCTGATCAGAACGCAAAATATTGCTTTATCACTAATTTTAGCTCAACTTGGTTCAGAATTTATAAACATTG
This sequence comes from Megalonaias nervosa, assembly GCA_016617855.1. Lineage (NCBI taxonomy): Eukaryota > Metazoa > Mollusca > Bivalvia > Unionida > Unionidae > Megalonaias > Megalonaias nervosa. Next base: position 255,418 of record JAECUM010029203.1, on the reverse strand, counting down.
AATGAAAATGACTGGCTATTACCAAGGTCATGTTCGGCCCACATGTTAGCTAAGTTGTAAACAGCTTTTATTTTTTATTTATTTCCAGTGTGAGAACCTGATTCTTATATAGGGCTATTCTAGCGTGCTAAATGGCATTTTTTTTACTGCGCTGTTCAAATTAGTGATCACATAGCCCCATCACGTGAGCCACCATGTGATCTAAAATCGAGGGTTAAAACAGCCATTTTCTAGCAGATTTTTCAGTCGTATCCTACACCTTTAAGTGCTGAAGGTGTATTTATTGTTGATGCCAGTTTGTTTTGAAGTTCATTTATATTTTGGGATTTAATAATTTATATTCTCTGGAAAACTAAACAAGTGCTTTTCTTTATAAAAATTCTGGGACGAAGACATTTAGTGGAAATTTATTCTGCAATCCTAAACAGAACATTATAAATTGTGATTCAATGAGGAACTGTTGCCATCAGTACAATGACCTCATCTGACATCATCGTCTTCCATATTGGAACTTCATTGAGATTCGAACCTGGATTCAATTAGAACTGTTTAGTGATAGGACTTATATTTTTCAATCCTAGGATTAATTTTTGGATTATATTCACAAACCGTAAGTCCTATTTCATATTTTTATCTTGTTTTCTAGGGAAATAAATTATTTTGTTAAAATTTACAAAGCTTGTTGGCTTCACTCTTTCTTTTGTTACTTTTGTACGAGCCTACACGTAACAACATACTTGGCAAAATATGTGAAATGAAGACTCCATAAGATATGCTTTGAAACATAAAACACACCATTGCGGATTAGCATCATTCACACAGAACAAACTGCAGAGATGAAGTGTTATTTTGTCTTTCACAGTCACACATAACTGACCCATGCATACCTCCTGAAGGGTAAACTTTGACTAGAATGCACACTGTGCCACTGTCCATTGACACTGAAGAACATTCTCACTGAGTGTACTTACTTCCAAACTTGGAGACAGAAATTGTATGTGAACTTCCTTAAGCAGCATTTTCATATTCTACTTGAAAAATATATGCTTTTCTAACATAGTGTAGTTTATATAGGAAATTAAACTTTGATTCTATATTTCAAGGACTTGACCCTTTTAACATTTAGTTTTCTTTCATATACTTTTTAAAGATCTTTGGCACCTTTTACCTTTAATCTTGTGAGAGAAAAGAATTTACTGTTATTTGTAAGGAACTGAGCAATTTGTGAGCTTAAAATTTTTACCTCTTAAGATTTTTGCCTTTTGTCTTCAAGGGTTACATATTTTTGTTTGTTTAGAAGGGTATATCTTCCTATAGATTCTCCCCTTATATTTCAGAACTCTTAGTCAGCACTACGTAGCCTTGATTGTGTTATCATGTCAACAAATGCTATATAAATATAATACATTCATACATACAGATGGACAGATGGTCAATGCCATAACATAATATGCCAAACTTGAGATGAGCATATAAATACAGCAACTTCATATCACTGAAAATCTGGAGGTACAGTATATTGTGTCCTTGAGGGAAAATACATAAGAGATACAGTATACCCTAAAAAGCAAAAAATGATACCTCATATCTCTACAATCAATGCTGTCTAACTCTCAAAAACATCTGGCAAAAACCAAATTGTTAAATTTTAAATCCACAGATAGAATTTCCAGCCTATAATATGATATATATATAGATATATATATATATACTGAGAAAAAAAAAACATGGAAATACACAACATTTGCATACAGGATTCTTTTTGGCATCCATGTGTGCATGAGACAACTTCAATACCACTTACTGTGGGTAAAATTCTAATCTTGCATGTGACTGGAATACTGAGACAATTGACTAGTGCTGACAGAATCTGAAATATCAGAAATAAAGTGTACAAATTGTGACTACCTTTAATAATAATAATAATAATAACAATGATAACAACAATGACATTATTTTAACTGGGTAATTCAGTTTGTTGCATAATCAACCCTGAAGCCCTTATCAAATGATTTATTTATGTGGTTATGAAATATCAAGATTTTCTGAAAGATGGATAAAGATAATGGAATATGCTACCTGTGAGAGGAAACAGGATAAAATTCCTAAACAAACTGACTTTTTCTATTTATCAGACCCTATGAGTGGTTCAATCTGAGGTATAAATGTTGTAAAAAAATTAAGACTTTTCTTTTCTGACATCTACCTTTGTATATATAGAATAAATGTGAAAACTCTTGTCGTGTGTCATCATAGTTGAAACATCCACAAGACAAAATTATCCCAAATGATCTGTAGGTTTAGAGGAAGATAATTCCAGATCTCCCCCCATCCACAATTATTTTCCGCTGGACTAATACTTGCTCTAATTTAAGGTGTGATTTTTCATTACAATGGGGAAAAATACCTATTACCAGTAAAAAGGTCTCTGATATTATCAACTCAAATTTTGATGGGACTAAACTTTTGCTGATTGCATCTGTGACTTTGTGACAAAATTTTACGGACATTAGCTTTAATGATAATCATCTGTATCAAAATAGTGACAAAAATTTTCACATGGGTTTTAATTTCATGGATTTCTGAAATCAACAACAAAAGCCCAAAATCAATCCTCATTTAAAATTTATGACTGTATCGTATTTACTTTTGAAACTGATGTTTTTAAGACAGACAGACCTCTTTTGCCTTCTCTGGTTCCGAAAGAAGAGCTGCTCCCATGCCTCCCTGTTAAAATACAAGTAAACAAATATTTATAAAATCATGAAAACAAAGAGATTAAATATAGTATACTGTATTGCTAGAAACAGTTAATCAATGAATATGCATATGGTATATATAGGAATACTCTGTCTCTTAAAATGAAAACATTTAACACTGCAACAAAGTAGAACTATTCTAACATTTTTCTCAGTCATCCACACCACCACCCTTTTGCCTCATGATGCGTATGTACATAAGTGTCCCCTACAGTCAAAGCTTCAACACCATGGAATGAATAAAACAAATCTAGACAGACCACCCCAACCATATCCCAAAAGGACAAGATCTGATAAGGGCCAATTTTGGCCATCAAATTAGCAATAAATTAAAGTACCTTTAAGAGTATTTCTTACAGTTATGCCATGTCCACTATATATCAACTGCAACATATGTATACATGATATAATGAAACAGTGTGAAGTTAACAGTTAATTTTCTTCCTAAAAAGGCCTGTGTTCAATTAAAAACTAAAATTTTACTAGATTTCCCCATCTTTGAAGTCCTCGAAAAGTAATAGTGCACTCAATAACATATCTGATTTTTTTTTTAAAGTAGGATTATGCCAAATTTTTTTCTCAGTTGTCCCACCCCCACCCCCACCCCATCTCCTCATTATACTTATATAAATTTTGAAGCTCCACCACCAAAGAATTAATTAAACAAAATCTAGACAGACCACCCCAAATATACCCCAAAAATTTCAAGTCCTTATTTTAAACATTTTAGGAGTAGATGTGTGACATGTTCCCAATAGTCCCCTATTTTCTTTTGAAAAGCATGGGAGATAAGAATGTATGAGATCAAACCACACATTTCTGAGGCAAAAAGGCACGGATTAATAATATTAAAAATAATCTTTATTACAGTAGTAATGTGATATCTGAAACTGATCACTATGAAAATGGACAGCATTAAAGGTAAAATGGACAGCATTAATGGCTAAATAGACAGCATTAATGGCTAAATAGAAAACATGAATGGTAAAATAGACAGCATTAAAGGTAAAATGGATAGCATTAATAGCTAAATAGCATTAAAGGTAAAATAGACAGCATTAATGGTAAAATGGACAGCATTATGGCTAAATAGACAACATGAATGGTAAAATAGACAGCATTAAAGGTAAAATGGATAGCATTAATAGCTAAATAGCATTAAAGGTAAAATAGACAGCATTAATGGTAAAATGGACAGCATTATGGCTAAATAGACAACATGAATGGTAAAATAGACAGCATTAAAGGTAAAATGGATAGCATTAATAGCTAAATAGCATTAAAGGTAAAATAGACAGCATTAATGGTAAAATGGACAGCATTATGGCTAAATAGACAACATGAATGGTAAAATAGACAGCATTAATGGTAAAATGGACAGCATTAATAGCTAAATAACATTAAAGGTAAAATGGACAGCATTAATGGTAAAATGGACAGCATTAATGGCTAAATAGACAACATGAATGGTAAAATAGACAGCATTAATGGTAAAATGGACAGCATTAATAGCTAAATAGACTGCATGAATGGTAAAATAGACAGTATTAATGGTAAAATGGATGGCATTAATGGCTAAATAGACAGCTTGATTGGTAAAATAGACAGCATTAACTGTAAATGGAGAACATTAAAGGTAAAATGGAAGTAAAATGGACAGCATTAAAGGTAAAATGGACAGCATTAATGGTCAAATTGACAACATTAATGGTAAATGGAGAACATTAAAGGTAAAATGGAAGTAAAATGGACAACATTAAAGATAAAATGGACAGCATTAATGGTTAGTGGACAGCACTAATGGTAAAATGGACAGCATTAAAGGTAAAATGGACAGCATTTGTTAATAGCATGAATACCTGCTTTACTGTTGATATTCACTTATAAGTAGAGTCCAATTGCAAATAATATAGAACCTAATCTGCCACTGCATAACATGCCAGCAGACCAGGATCTATGTTGTTTGTTTTACTGATTACTTCTAACAAATTGCAGAGACTCAGATCTGCAGGCACAATATGTGATAGCAGATCTGATCTATGCAGTTTTGCAGTTGGACCTGACCAAAAAAGGAGTGTATATGATAACCAACTAAGTTTGCAGGTGGTCTATATGAAGAAAGTTCTAATAGCTGTAATGTATTAGCTAGTTAATTTATATTTTATTTCATAGATAGTTGGGTCTACATAAAATATGTACCCCTTATCTTAAGCTTTGATTTCATTAAATGAAAGCTATTTTATACCATGCAAGAACCTTTATTTTACCTTGAGTGAGAATAATTTTGGACAACCCATGTTGACGTCTATGGCTGAAATGTCTTTTTCTCTGCAAGGAAATTACAACAAATATTCACTGCAAATGGTAAACATCGTAGCAAATTATTTTTGAGAAGGACACAATGGTACACTGTCTTAATTGTTCTTGCTCTGAAATACCTAGCAATTAGAGTTATTAGTAGCGTGTGCATTGCATACTGAAATCCCCAGTAATTAGAGCTATTAGTAATGTGTGCATTGCATATTGAAATCCCCAGTAATTTCCTCAGTATCTGTAATTGCCTTTATTAGTGATGTGTGCATTGCATACTGAAATCCCTAATAATCAGAGTTATTAGTGATATGTGCATTGCATACTGAAATCCCAAGTAATTAGTTATTAGTAATGTGTGCATTGGATACTGAAATCCCGAATAATCAAAGTTATTAGTGACATGTGCATTGCATACATAAATCCCTAGTAATTAGTTATTAGTGACATGTGCATTGCATACTGAAATCCCTAGTAATTAGTTATTAGTAACATGTGCATTACATACTGAAATCCCAAGTAATTAGAGTTATTAGTGACATGTGCATTGTATACTGAAATCCCCAGTAATTAATTAGTGACATATGCATTGCATACTGATATCCCTAGTAATTAGTTATTAGTGATGTGTGCATTACATACTGAAATCCCTAGTAATTAGTTATTAGTGATATGTGCATTGCACACTGAAATCCCTAGTAATTAGTTATTAGTGATGTGTGCATTGCATATTGAAATCTCTAGTAATTAGTTATTAGTGATATGTGCATTGCATACTGAAATCCCTAGTAATTAGTTATTAGTGATATGTGCATTGCATACTGAAATCCATAGTAATTAGTTATTAGTGACATGTGCACTGCACACTGAAATCCATAGTAATTAATTAGTGATGTGTGCATTGCATACTGAAATCCCTAGTAGTTAGTTATTAGTGATATGTGCATTGCATACTGAAATCCCTAGTAATTAATTATTAGTGATGTGTGCATTGCATACTGAAATCCCTAGTAAGTAGTTATTAGTGACGTGTGCATTGCATACTGAAATCCCTAGTAATTAGTTATTAGTGACATGTGCATTGCATACTGAAATCCCTAGTAATTAATTATTAGTGATGTGTGCATTGCACACTGAAACCCCTAGTAATTAGTAATTAGTGATGTGTGCATTGCATACTGAAATCCCTAATAATCATAGTTATTAGTGACATGTGCATTGCATACTGAAATCCCTAGTAATCAGAGTTATTACTGACATGTGCACTGCATTCTGAAATCCTGAGTAATTAGTTATTAGTGATGTGTGTATTGCATACTTAAATCCATAGTAATTAGAGTTATTAGTGACATGGATGTGCATGGCATACTGAAATCCCTAGTAATTAGAGTTATTAGTGACATGTGCATTGCATACTGAAATCCCTAGTAATTAGAGTTATTAGTGATATGTGCACTGCATACTGAAATCCCTAGTAATCAGAGTTATTAGTGACATGTGCACTGCATACTGAAATCCCTATTAATTAGAGTTATTAGTGACATGTGCATTGCATACTGAAATCCCTAGTAATTAGAGTTATTAGTGATATGTGCACTGCATACTGAAATCCCTAGTAATCAGAGTTATTAGTGACATGTGCACTGCATACTGAAATCCCTATTAATTAGAGTTATTAGTGACATGTGCATTGCATACTGAAATCCCTAGTAATTAGAGTTATTAGTGATATGTGCACTGCATACTGAAATCCCTAGTAATTAGAGTTATTAATGACACGTGCATTGCATACTGAAATCCATAGTAATTAGTTATTAGTGATGTGTGTATTGCATACTTAAATCCATAGTAATTAGAGTTATTAGTGACATGGATGTGCATGGCATACTGAAATCCCTAGTAATTAGAGTTATTAGTGACATGTGCATTGCATACTGAAATCCCTAGTAATTAGAGTTATTAGTGATATGTGCACTGCATACTGAAATCCCTAGTAATTAGAGTTATTAATGACACATGCATTGCATACTGAAATCCATAGTTACTTCTCAGTATCTGTAATTAGTTATTAGTGATGTGTGCATTGCATTCTGCCCCACTCACTACAGTGTTATGCAGGGCCTTACAAAAATAAACTTGTGTTTGGAAAGTAAAGTTTGATGAAATGTCAATCAGGGGATATAATTCTTTTGTATGATGCCATAGAATGCTGAATATGAAACTCATTTAAGGCTGCATGAAAGTAAGATGTATGACAGCTTTGCTTGAAATCCAACATTCTGTATCAAAAGTAGGCTGCATAAACCAAAGGAGAATGGGCAATCAGAGGACATAAATCTTTAAATTATCAAATGGAATACCTGAAATTAAACTCATTAAGAGTCTAATCAATATAAAGCTGCATGCCAAATTTGACTGAAATCCAACAATCCAAATTAATGCTGCATAAATCAAACTCAATAAATTGGTAATAAATGATAATAAATCCTGTAAATGATGCGACAGAAAGATCAAAATTAAACTCATTCAAGATCAATATAAAACCCCATACCAACTCTGCTTGAACCCCCCAAAAACTTGGAAAAGTTATGCTGGTGGAAACCAAAGTAAGGAGCAAAGACAATTAGGGGGCATAACTCCTAAATGATGTTACTGAACACTCGCAATCATATTAATTCAGTGCCTCATCAATAAAAAGCCTCTGACCAAATATGACTGAAATCCAAAACCATGTTGCATAAAATGAGGAAAAACTGAGGTTCTTAGGAATTATAGGATTCCTACTACTGCCTTCAATAAGAATGAGAATCCAGCTCTGAAAATGAGTGAAACCAGTAGCTGTGAAACCAAAGAAAGAAGAAAGAATAAGTTAAAATAAAAAAATATTGTATTGAGAATGTTAATACATTATCCTGCACTAGAATGATTAATCTTGGTCACCAACAAGTAATTTTAAAAATAAAAAATTACAAAAAAAACCAATGAAATATGTTTAACCTCATCCAAAGGTCAAAGGTTGGTATGACATGTTTGATTCCATCACTTGATAACATAATAAACAGTCATTATGGGCAAAAACTGAATGATAAACCATTGTTATTTATATTATCTGCTCTTATCTATGACCTACAATCTTTCTTTATAAAACAACATTGCACTAACATAAAAAGCATGGGGCTTGTTATGCTAACTGACCTGAACCAGAAGTAGACAAGTATTGTGGTTGCTATTGACCTTTAAATATATTTTCTTCATTAAAGTCAGCATTGTATATCATACCTTGATTATGTATGGATTTTAAGTGGAAATATGAACATTTATTATCTATGTTTAATTTGTACTGAGTAACTGACCTTTGTCCATAACTGAAGGTAGGAGTTTGGACCTACCAGACTAATGTCTTTTTTTGTAAACAACATATTACATTGCTATTTTTTGTCTATAATTGTTGATTATATTGTATGATTATTATTGTTTGTAGGTAAACATGTTTACTTGGATTTGAGTTCAGGACACTGGTTTTCCCCTCAGGAATTCCTGATCTACCTGATGTCTGCCATGTTCTTTAGGAAAGTTCTAGTAATAGACCTGATCTTGTTTATAACTTACAATGTTCTGGAAATGAACTTTCGACCATCATCCCTGTCCTCTTATTGTCTTAGGTTTTTATATTACGGTTGTTTACTTCAGAATTATTTATTCCTATCTTAAAATCTTAAGTGGAATCAGTCTTTTAGTTATGTTCAGTTTTAATTTGAGAGGATTTATTTATTTAAATTATTCTTTCAAATTACAAAGTGCTCATTATACTTTTGGACTATATCACTGTTTTGGGATTACTGTTAATTCATATACAGAAATTCTGGATTATATCATTGTGATACATCAGCAATGTTAGCACATCAACACTATTCCAGGTTATTGGTACACCAGCACATTCAAGATTGGAATTCATTTGGAACAACACTGGAATTCATTTGGAATACTCTGTTGGACTTGTGATAGAACTTTTAGGACTATTTGGGATTTAATTCACAATAATGTATGTTCTTTTTAAATTTCCACTTTGTATTCAAGGTAAATAAATTATTTGTTAATTTTACTAAACTTGGTTTCGATCTTTTCTTTTACTTAGTTTAAAACCTGAGTCGAAACACATTACACTAAATCTGCGCCAAATCTAGTCACCCATCCAGCAATTTGTTTATCAGTACGGTTCCCATGATCATACTCTTTTTGATCTGACTTAAACACTATCATATCATTTATGAAATAAATTCTAAGTGAACTTAAGACTAAATGAGACCTAATGGGAAATAGTAATTGCCCACCAAGTAGTTCACTGTGAAAACAAGCTGGGCTTTTCAAATCTGATTAGGGTTGACCTCACCTCTGGCAAGCTGCAAGGGAGGCAAATCTGCATGTTATATTTCATGATATCCAATGTGTGTAACTGTTTACCTGAAAACGCTGTCCAATGTCTGCAATAGTCAAGAAACTGCTATATAAAAGACATGTACAGAAGGATTTTTTTTTGGGATGTATAAAATGTTCATTATGAAACAGTATCTTCAATATAAATGAATCCCCTAAGGCAAGGTACAATCAGGCCCAGCAAAAAAAACCACCCCCACACCCAACACACAAGACTCTTAGTCATTAATACAACCAGCTCTGCATGAACAGAACTTACTCTCTTTCTCAAATCATGTCCTCGACTTCCTGCGTCTTCATAAAACTAGTCTAGGATATCCATCTGTGCATGTCTGGATGCTTAAAATTAAAACTAGTTATTCACCCCCAGTTTCTGAAACTCTGAATCCTGTCACCCTCAAAGCTTGCACCTGTCACCCTCAAAGCTTGCATAAAGTAGCCTTACTTGCTGGTAGTAAAAACAATATTTAAGCACCTAGTGAAAATTATACATGTAGTTGTCTTTAAATTGTGCTAAATTGATGTATCAAGCCTAAAAGCTATTTATAAAACTAGTGTTTTTATAAATTTTCCAAATATCTCAGCCATTTATATTCTAGATATGTTTAGTGGATGAGAATAGTCTCCTTTTGTACTTACATTTTCTTAGCTGCTGCAACAGCCCTGTTAGGGTCAGATGTACCCTGAAGTAGTAAATTACATGAAAATTAAATAAGCATGATTTAATTTGTTCTCTGACAAAACATTTTAGGCGAAGTTTGACAATTTGCTTATGTAACTGTTAAAATGTATGAATACTTACATTTTTTTACCTTATGTCTTGACAATAAATAAGGCATAGGCTTCAACTAGTGTTATCTCCTTTGAATAGTCACATTTTACCTGCCAGTTTTGTTGCACCTCGAATAATTTATATCACAAATGTATTACCTCTCATTAACAGCTTCAGTAAAAAGTGACAAATTTCATCCCATATCTGACTTGTTAAAGGAGGTTACATAGTATACTTCTTCATTTGGGTGTTAAAGGAGGTTACATAGTATACTTCTTTATTTGGGTGTTAAAGGAGGTTACATAGTATACTTCTTTATTTGGGTGTTAAAGGAGGTTACATAGTATACTTCTTTATTTGGGTGATAAAGGAGGTTACATAGTATATTTCTTCATTTGGGTGTTAAAGGAGGTTACATAGTATACTTCTTTATTTGGGTGTTAATGGGCATTAAAGGAGGTTACATAGTATACTTCTTCATTTGGATATTAAAGGAGGTTACATAGTATACTTCTTTATTTGGGTGTTAATGGGCATTAAAGGAGGTTACATAGTATACTTCTTCATTTGGATATTAAAGGAGGTTACATAGTATACTTCTTTATTTGGTTGTTAAAGGAGGTTACATAGTATAGTTCTTTATTTGGGTGTTAAAGGAGGTTACATAGTATACTTCTTTATTTGGGTGTTAAAGGAGGTTACATAGTATAGTTCTTTATTTGGGTGTTAAAGGAGGTTACATAGTATACTTCTTTATTTGGGTGTTAAAGGAGGTTACATAGTATACTTCTTTATTTGGGTGTTAAAGGAAGTTACATAGTATACTTCTTTATTTGGGTGATAAAGGAGGTTACATCGTATATTTCTTTATTTGGGTGTTAAAGGAGGTTACATAGTATATTTCTTCATTTGGGTGAACAAACATTAAACCTGACCTTCTCGAATTAAATCTGTATCTTTAATGTCTAATCATTGGATTCTGGATATATTCATAATAATTTTGAAATATTAGATTGCAACCCATTTGATCACCAACTGAAGAATGATAATGACATTTTTTCAATAATTCAAGCCTCCAGTCCATGATACAATACTGATCTTTATTGAATTACCAGCAATTGATGCAATGACAATAACAACATAGTGAATAGTTATTTTTCTACATCGAAAGTACATAGCAAGAAGACAGTTTGTATTTGGGAAAATTATAACAAATGAAATACAAGTTATATTACTATAGATAAATTTTTCTGTTTAATCTGCATAAGACACCTGGTAATCAAATATTGCATATGGAGCACCACAAATACCATAGTTCAATATTGAAGGTGGTAAGCATAAGTGAATAATTCTTTCATTTTCAGGTTTCTAACAACCAAAATTTTACCATAAAGTTGTTGTTGTTATAGAGCAAAGATTATTTTAACACAAAAATTCAAGATCAAGATAAAAATCCTTTAATATAGTCATAGAAACCATATCTCACAAAGTTTGGATATGAAATTAATCTGGAATTATGCCAAAATAACTCTTCTGTAATAATGTCTATTTGTTTGGTAATAAATTGGTTGTGACAAGCATAAATATTGAAGAAACGTTTACTCATCTTGCTTGCTGCCATAAACAGATAGCTCCATGGCAACTGTGGCATTCTATGCCCAGTTTGATTGGGTACTCAATGTTATGTAGAAGGCATAAAAAAGGAAATGAAGTTCACCTTTCACAGTAGCTGTTCCATTATCTAGGCAATATGGACAATATCTCTACATTATCCAGACAGTATGAACAATATCTCTACATTATCTAGGCAATATGGACAATATCTCTACATTATCCAGACAGTATGAACAATATCTCTACATTATCTAGGCAATATGGACAATATCTCTACATTATCCAGACAGTATGAACAATATCTCTACATTATCTAGGCAATATGGACAATATCTCTACATTATCCAGACAGTATGAACAATATCTCTACATTATCTAGGCAATATGGACAATATCTCTACATTATCCAGACAGTATGAACAATATCTCTACATTATCTAGGCAATATGGACAATATCTCTACATTATCCAGACAGTATGAACAATATCTCTACATTATCCAGACAATATGGACAATATCTCTACATTACCTAGACAATATGGACAATATCTCTACATTACCTAGACAATATGGACAATCTCTACATTATCTAAACAATATGGACAATATTTCTACATTATCTAGACAATATGGACAATATCTATATATTACCTACACAATATGGACAATATCTCTACATTATCTAGACAGTATGGACAATATCCTACATTACCTAAACAATATGGATAATATCTCTACATTATCTAAACAATATGGACAATATCTCTACATTATCTAGACAATATCTCTACATTATCTAGACAATATCCTACATTACCTAAACAATATGGACACTATCTTTACATTATCTAGACAGTATGGACAATATCTCTACATCATCTAGACAGTATGGATAATATGTCTATATCATCTAAAGTATATGGACAACTCTCCATTATCTAGTATGGACAATATATCTGCATTATATGGAAAGTATGGATGATATCTTTACATTAACTAGACCAGGGATTTTCAAACATTTTTTTTTGCAGACAGCTTGAACATTGCTGAAGGTCTCTGCAGACCTCTTAATGATTGCCGAGTCTCAGCAAGCCACCTAATGGTCTATCCTAATGTTGATTGTACTGTTAGCTAACTATTGTAAACCTTTCCACTGATCATCTGAATAGAGCTCACAGACTACCAGTGATGAATTATGACCAATTAATGATTGCTGAGGGTCTTGGCAAACTACTTAATGATCTTGTCTAATGGTGACTGTACTGTTAGCTATCTATTGGATGGAACTTTGCATTAACACCCTACATATAGAAAACTTCACATTTTGTCTTCCTCAAATACAAGCACATAACTCATTTCTTTCTTTTCTAATGTAATGGATGAGCCTGTTTTTTATAGCAAGGTTCAGCTTCTCAACTGTTCCGCAACCTATGTACAGACCACCTGAATACAGTCCATGTACCACAGTTTGAGAACCTCTGGTCTAGACAGAATGGACAATATTTCTGCATAATCTAGAGAGTAAGAACAAGAGCTCTCCATAATCTTGGCAGTATGGACAATATCTCTCCATAATATAGCCAGTATGAAAAATATTCTCTCCAATACCCAGACATTATTGACAATAGCTCTCCATTGTCTAGACAGTATGAAAAATAGCTGTCCAATATCTAGACAGTATTGACAATATCTCTCCATAATACTGACAATATGAACAATATCTCTATTGACAATATACATTATTTGGATAGAATGCAAAATATCTCTCCATTATTTTGATAGTATGGACAATATCTCTACACTATCTAGACAGTATGGATAATATCTCTACATTATGTAGACAGTATTGATAATATCTCTACATTATCTAGATAGTATTGATAATATCTCTACATTATCTAAACAGTATTGATAATATCTCTATATTATTGATAATATCTCTACATTATCTAGACAGTATTGATAATATCTCTACATTATTATGTAGACAGTATTGATAATATCTCTACATTATCTAGATAGTATTGATAATATCTCTACATTATCTAAACAGTATTGATAATATCTCTATATTATTGATAATATCTCTACATTATCTAGACAGTATTGATAATATCTCTACATTATCTAGACAGTATTGATAATATCTCTACATTATCTAGATAGTTTTGATAATATCTCTACATTATGTAGACAGTATTGATAATATCTCTATATTATTGCTAATATCTCTACATTATCTAGATAGTATTGATAATATCTCTACATTATCTAAACAGTATTGATAATATCTCTACATTATCTAGACAGTATTGATAATATCTCTACATTATGTAGACAGTATTGATAATATCTCTACATTATGTAGACAGTATTGATAATATCTCTATATTATTGCTAATATCTCTACATTATCTAGATAGTATTGATAATATCTCTACATTATGTAGACAGTATTGATAATATCTCTATATTATTGATAATATCTCTACATTATCTAGACAGTATTGATAATATCTCTACATTATCTAGATAGTATTGATAATATCTCTACATTATGCAGACAGTATTGATAATATCTCTACATTATGTAGACAGTATTGATAATATCTCTATATTATTGCTAATATCTCTACATTATCTAGATAGTATTGATAATATCTCTACATTATGTAGACAGTATTGATAATATCTCTATATTATTGATAATATCTCTACATTATCTAGATAGTATTGATAATATCTCTACGTTATCTAGACAGTATTGATAATATCTCTACATTATCTAGACAGTATTGATAATATCTCTACATTATCTAGACAGTATGGATAATATCTCTACATTATCTAGACAGTATTGATAATATCTCTACATTATCTAGACAGTATGGATAATATCTCTACATTATCTAGACAGTATGGATAATATCTCTACATTATTGATAATATCTCTACATTATCTAGATAGTATTGATAATATCTCTACATTATCTAGACAGTATTGATAATATCTCTACATTATCTAGACAGTATTGATAATATCTCTATATTATCTAGACAGTATTGATAATATCTCTCCATTATTTTGATAGTATGGACAATATCTCTCCATTATTTAGACAATAAAGACAATATGACTATATTATCTAGGCAGTATAGACTATCTCCACATTATCTAAGCAGTTTGAACAATATCTCGATATTATCTAGAAAATATGAGCAGTATTTTTCCATTATAGACAGTATAGGCAATATCTATCCATTATATAGACAGTATCTCTCCATTATCTAAACAGTATATCTGAACATTCATTGTATGATTTCATAAGACATTTACTTTTATAAATAAATTCTTCCAATTATTGGACAAATTTTTCTACAGTGTACTGCGACAACATACACCTGTCAAAATATCACTCATTAGTGAGAAGAATCAATCTTTCAGTGTGAATCATGAAATTACATCATATTTTTCTGTGCCAACCCAAGAGATATAAGTTTAACTTTTGCTAATATAAGTGGCAAAAAAGCATAATCTGATAAAAATGTAATCAATATATTGTTAGTATTAATATTAGTACCCCTACTTCACTCAGGCTATGACAACATAGCTAACATATTACATGCGATAATTACAGAATACTGTTAAAGCAACAAGTAGATCTCATCCCTGTTTTTCAGACATTACTGGTCCACTACCAGTAATGGCAGAAAAAAGTGGAGATCTACTTGTTGGTCTAAGTATATTTTATGAAAAATGTACATTTACTTACTACTAACCTGGATCTGCAGGTTAAAATACTTGGCAAAAAATGGGCAAAATCCATGTGGATTAAAACCAGAACGCAAACACAAACATATTGAAAAATTATCTATGTTTAACACTCTCTTTAACTAGTCTACAGGTCTAAATTTTGCCAAATGACTGTGCAATGGGTATGACAAAGTGCTCAATCCGAGTGCTGTATTGAATCACTCTAATATTCTTCTTTACAAATTAGTTACGTGGTGTTGATTTGTTCTTTTTTTAAAAAAAAACACTATCTCTATTTTGGCAGGGGAGATAATTCAATGGATCATACCATATTACTTTCAATAAAAATCCAGTGATTATTTAACTTCATCTAAATTTCAATGAGGAAAGTGAGTTTTTGGTAGTAGCCTTCAAGGAAGACTATAAATTAACAGCATAAATGAAAAAATAAACCATGAAAATTTAGCCATAAAAGACTTATTCATGTACATTTCTTTTGATCTGATAATGTACCCATTTACTGAGGATTTACAGCCAAGTTAATTCTTTTGTCATTTTCACAGTAGTGGATATCCCATTGCAAGAGCCACAGCCGTATGTATAACTCATGATATCTCTAGTACTGCAGCTGAGTGTTGCCTGTTCAAAGTCACATGTACCCAGTAAATACTAGACAGTCATAATGAGCTATATACATACTATGCATTTGATACAGCGTCACTTTTAACAATTATTTCTGATGTTTTTCTCTGCCTTTTCCTGTGAAAAAGATTTATTTACTTCACAATTGTATTTTGGATTACCAGATATGACTAGGGTGCATATGGATTGACAATTTATTAGATTGTAATTTGTAACATATGATTAAAACAACTGGCAATTTATGATGTAAAATTGGGGGATGAGCCATTACAGCATGGACAATAATTGGCAGATAGACAGAGAAGATGTTTACTTACTAACTGGAACACAAGTTTGTCCCTTTCTTTGGGGTGAGTTCTGAAGACGATGGTTTCATCTGACAGCACATAGTCAATAGTTCCAAGTAAATCTGAAAATAAGATTTACTGTTAGTAAACATGGTAATCATATATCAACATATCAAGTTACCAGATACTGTATTCAAAGGCATCTGAGAGAGTGAGCTAAATGCAAACCCTAAGTGTTGATTCTCAACAGTTAGAGAGATACAAACACTGTCTCTTCACTTCACTTAGCAATTAAGTCAAAAATGATATCTGCACAGAATATTTTCTAATTTATGCTTATTGGAAGAACATGTAAAAACTATCGAACTGCAAATCAATTCAATTAATAGTTCAAAACACCAATCAACTGACAGTATGCTATCAAGTTCAAATCAATTCAATTAAGAGTACAAAACACCCATCAACTGACAGTATGCTATCTAGTTCAAAAGAATGATACAAACTCAAAGTAAAATATGTTGTAACAATTGTCACAATAAAATAAGAAAAGATGCTAAAGGGAAAACTGAATATTCACATTAATTGGTCACTACACAGGTCAAGAAACAGCAACCTTCACATATTTCAAAGCATAAAATGAGACATTATGATTGAATAAAATTAACACAATATTATGAATGTATCTATACAGCTTTTAGCCCACTGCTCAATTATTTTGCAAGAAATATAATTAATATATTGAGCTATTGAAATTTTTAATTATGTATTACATTAAATTAATCATTAAAAAGAAAATGAACAAAGCCAAAATCATGACTACACATTAACATCGCACTCCTCACAGTAGCTTACCAACTTTGGAAGAATAACCCTGCTGCCACAATGTGAACAGATCTGCATCACACAAAATTTTGACAGTATATTCTGCAGTCTTGTCTCAACAATGGCTTTTGAGCTGAATGTGAAGATTTGGCCTAATACATAGGGCAAGAAAGTAAATAATGTTTTACTTGCAGCGACAGAGCACATGGATGATGACATTACAGGGTAGCATGTGATAAACATCACAATATACCCATCATGTCATAATAAGGTGCATCTGAACCACCTAACTCAGTCTGGTTGTTTATTCCTCAATCTTTAGTGGATTTCAAGCTGTGATTACAGAAATAAAGTAGGATCTAGTCAATATGAACCAATGCAATGGGAAATGGACTAAGGTTTAGATGGCTCATGGGTCCAAACAACCTTGTGGCAGCAATATGTTCTAAAAGAGTATCAGGCCAATAAGAGTATGATTTAGATTAATACAAGCATGGATACAATTTGATGATGATATATCACTCCATATGATGAATTAACAATTATCTCCATCCAAAAGCAGAAAAGAGAAAACAATAGATAGGAAAGTTACCATTTTCTATCCTCTTGGCACTTAGGATCTTAAAGTCTATAATTTCCTGTTTAAAGAAAAAAATAAATAAATAATAAAAAATATAAACAGAACATCTTGGGGTCCAATATTACTCAACATTGCTGACACAATTAGTTAAAAATTGAGAGACCTAAAAAAATATTCAACATTAAACAGCATGCAACACTCCCTCGCTATAAAAACCTTCATTATAACACCACTCATTATAAGGTGAGTATGTTCACTGATCCTTTCTATCAAGTGGCAGTACAATTACATGTTTCATGTACTTTATTATAAGGTAGTCTCAATATAGGGTGGTATACTACAGTGTGACCCCGCTATAGCACACTCCGTTATAACACGAATTTAGATATAACACGGTCGTGGTGTGGCTCCCGAAATTTCATATACATGTATTTTTCTTGTACATGAAAAAAAAATTTCTTAAAAATATGAAAAAAACGTAAAAAGAGTATTATCATTCTAGGGAAGAGATCACATATGAATAATACAAGACGATCGTGGCATGGCTCCGGAAATTTTATATGTAGTTTTCTTGCATACGAAAAAAGTTTTTCCTTCTTAAAAGTATGAAAAATAACATGTAAAAAGTTTATTCAAGGATCGCACAGGGCTTCACCAGTGTCTCAAATTGCGATTTTTTTCCTATTGGTGGCAAAATATACAATCTGGTGATTTTTTTTATTATTATTGGCAACGTTGTTAGATGTTTAAACTTGTGTATACAACCATTGGTTTGGAGTGGAGAAATTCAGAGGCCCCATGAAAGGAAGCATAAACAAGTTCTTTGTCCATACTGACAAACCATCTTAACAGTGCATTGTTATATCATAATCCGCTTATGTTGACATCTAGCATGAGTACTGCATTTTGTGAGATATCCACTTTTTATGTTGTTGACATTTCTGGTGGCAGAGATCAACCGGACGAGTCATTAACTCTTAATCTATCTTTCGTTGGACTTTTGGCCACTCGAAAGTAATTAATATATTTACATAGACTGACATTTGTTTGTGGATGGTAAGTAAAATTCCTCTGCTTTTCACTCAGAATTAAATCCTTCAGAACACTCACATTTTCTTTAGTAATCCCTGTCATCAGACCAGAACACCTGCGTATCTATCATCCATTTACCCTTTTTTAAATTTCTGATGCATGCGTGGAAGGCAGCATCCCTCCACTACCACAACTATAAAAAAAAAAACATACTTCTTTGTCTATTCAATAGGCAGGGAGGAACAGTGTCTAAAATCGACCGAACGACTGCCAATTCCTTTATTAAAAATGTACCCAGATAAAATAGTTTGCTGAAATTTCAAAGAAAACAGATTACCTTTGAAGCACCGATTGTTATGAAAACATATTAAGGAAATAAAAAAAAATCAATCTCGATCATGCAATACAATTATTTGATGTTGCTGTGACAATAAGAAATGGGCATTTGTTTGGTTCTCCAAAGCTGGGCTTTAGCAGTGACTTCAATAACTCATGCACCCTTCATCAAAGAAGGCAGACTACAATCTTCAATAAAAACAAAGAACCTTTCTTCAAAGGAAGTCAGTACCAAATATAATTAAAAGCAATGGAATCTGATGGATTGTTCATTTTCCAATGTGACTGGAACACGTTTACTGTGCTGTGAAAGTTTCCTTTTTGCAGGAAAAAGTTTATGCTTACGAAAGCTACCAACAGCGGATTAAAATGCAAACTAACTTTTACCAACTTGGGACGTACTGAAAAGTAAATGTGCTTCATCATTTGTTACCTGACTGTGCTATTTTTATCCACTGAATTCAGACTTGTATGACCTGTGACAAAACGACTGAATATTTTAAATGTGTGTGTGTGCATATTTTCAATGGAATTACTTGTCCTGTGGATTCAATGTATGTTATGAGATTCACGGGTGACGGGTGAGTATACGGTGTTGATACTCTGTTCATGCTAAACATTAGACATGTATATATAAACAGTATACACGTATATTTACCAATGCTTGGTTTTCTGAATAAAGTAAAATATTATGTATGCCTTCTCTGTTTTCACTACAGGCGTATTCTCATTTAATATATATCAATTTAAGATGGTAACTGTGCCAATGAAGCACATATTTTTGCGCATGCATCATTTTCTTCAGCTAACTAACCTGGTTGCTTATAACACGGTTCAGTCTATAACATGGTCGGGTTCTATGGATCCCAACTACCATGTTATAGCAGGGTCACACTGTATATGATTCAGTATTTTAATGAGGGAGTACTGTATCATGTACTTCTCAGCTCTAATTCATGTCTGGTACATCATTTCAATAGAACCTAGGGCTAAGTTGCTAGGAGAAAGAACAGACCCAAAATCCAAGGTCAACTGCATGCTTGAATTTTTCTCTTTCATGCCAAATAAACCTATATTTAATTACAGGGTGATGATCTCAATAGTTTTAAGTTATGACCCAAGGGTAACAACTGTTTTCACTACCCCATCTTTGCAAGCCAAGTTTCCAAAATGATAACCCTATCTACACCTTGGCGAATCACAGATATTCTAGTGCTTTGTCCTAGCAACACCTTCTGGATTTCATGAGTTGCCTCCCTTAGTATGTAATGCCAACTAACCAATAGCGTGTAACAGCGGTGCATTGTTCATTGGCCAGAAATGGTGGAGGCAACTGACTTAAAAAGGATACTTTGTAAGTTTAACTTCGAAAGTATGACTACGTACCAGAGGAAGCCATTACAGGTGTATCTGAGTGAAAGGTATTTGTACAAACACTGACTGGCAATGGAAAATTGCTTATTTATCAGTCCATTCAAGTTGTGTGCTCCCATTGTCTTGATCATGAAAGAACAGTTCAAATTTGAACAACTTAATTTTGATTGGATGTGATGGCTTGCTGCCACATCCAAGAAATTCACAGACCAAAACCACAGAAATATCTGCTCAATATGCCAAGGTGTAGATAGGGTTATCATATTGGAACCTTGGCCAGTGAAGAGGTCCCTATCTCAACCCCATTCTAACTTTCCAGCTCTGACATGTGTTGACAGCTGAGTCAGTGATCACATATATCAATTCTCAGACAAGCAGTCTCATAATCAATCAGTTGTTTTATGCAAAATCACCCCCACCCTCCTAACCCCAACCCAGGGTGCTTATCAAAATTAGAAAATGCTATGTACATCTACAGACCACCCCCAATGTTGAAATCTCTATCTTGAATGAGTGACTGATGAAAGAAAGAGGTCTAGACCATATGCAGAATCTCTATTTTTAATTACCTCACAGAATACAATATCTGCACCATACTCCAGAGCAAGCAGTCTCATTGGCAGTGTACAGATCCGCACCATTGGTGCCAGTATCATTTTCTTTCTGTAGTCTATGGATTTTTTGTGGTCCATTCTTCTCAGGTCTCTCTAATGAAAGTAAACAACGGATACAGGTTGAAGACTTTCACCTATGTCAGTTTGTTACTCTCCCCCCACTTTTCTAAATAGTGCTGAGAACAGAGAGTTACCCTCCACTCTCCTAACTGGCCAGGGTCCATGCTTGGAGCTGATTCTGAAACAACAGTCCCCTTCAAGTCTGACACCTGCCAAAACTGGCCCAGAACATGAAATTGACTGTGCCAAGCACTGATTTCACATAATTCATCCCACCATTTGTTTTGAAACAATGCATTAAACATCAAAACAAATGTAAAATTTTGCATCAATATTCCATTCAACAAGGAGGATGGTTGTTGTTGTTGTTGTTATAGGGTTTAACGCCATTTTTCAGTACAAGATAGGCTATACATGGCAGCCAGTATAAATGGTGGAGGAAGAACCCAGGAAAACTCCGGAAAGAACCACCAACCCACGAGAAGCTACTGGCAAGCTTTCTCACACACCCACGTTGGCCAAGCCCGAGACTCAAACCCACGCAGACAGAGGTGAGATGGCAGTGATCCATAACAGTGAGTGCTTTAGACCACTCAGCCACTCAGGGCCAAAACGAGAAGGATGGAAAGTTACAAGAATAAATTTTATGCCATGTTATCATTTTTGGTGCTAATTTGATCATTAGTGACAAAAATTGCTATCTATGGAATATCTTGTTGAAAATTTGCCAATGATCATTGAAAAAAACAAAACCAAGTGAAAAATTCAACTTGTGTAGCCCAGTAAGAAGTGAATGATTATACAGTTGATGTATCAAAGTCTAGTACTAACATTAGTAACCATGATATCCAATAGTATAAATGTATGAAAAGAGGACTTCTATTATGCAAACTGTTGCTGATTTTTGACTGTAACCTACTTTTGAGGTTGGCATTTTATGTTATGCAACAACTGTCGTGAAGTAAAACAAAAAAAGTAATATTTCAGAAAGATTTATAATATTTCATCAACATTTTAATCCTCTGACATGAAAAAAAAAACAGAAGTATAAAGTCACTATTTTGAACATTATAAATGTGGAACTTTCTATACTCATTTCTGCCTATTTTAGCCAACTTGATCATTAACGCTGCACAGCTACTGTAGTCCAGTATGGACCCTGGACAAATTGAAGTTATGCTGCCCCTATGGAAAGTAGATGTGAGAGGGTATTAACACTGACTCCTGCCCATGGGTTCCATGAGAGGAAATTTAAGTTAAATTGTACATAAATTTTAATCGCAATTACATTTTCAAATACATTCTGACCAAACTTTATATGTACACTGGGTTAGAAGCATCCACCGCCTAGATGCCTGAAAACCATTTTTTCCCAATATGAAAGCCTAGTCAAGCAATCAAAAAAAACATAAAATGATCTTATTAAAACTTACAATGGAATTCAATATGGTTTTTAGTGACAAATATTTGATCAATATCTATCTTTATACCTATAGTTGGGTACATAGTTTTGTAGTTGAGATGTCTGTTGGTAAAAGGCCACACTAATCCACATGTCCACAACTCATTATTACATTCAGTAATCACAAGTCCATACTCACAGGGTGAACACGTAAAGAAACAAGACTTATGAATGTTTGTCTTTTGTCAACACACAAACATATGGTAGTAATATCTTTCATCTTTGGTCTGCAACGTTGAATGTCTATGAATGTTACTAGAAAGCTGATGGACAACAAGACGCATAAAAAAGGAAATGGTTGGATTATCTTTCATTTGTTAAAAAAATGGAAGTATTTGGTAACCTCAAACAGATTAAGATAGTTTGTAAACAAGTGTGAAAATTTCTATTAGTTTAATTGATGGGGTGAGTTAAAATGTTTGTAATTAAGACTAACTATATGTATGACAAAAGTTGTTGAAATAAATGGAGTAAATTATCAGGTAACCTGAAAAATCCATTGGACAACCAGATTTTCAAAGCTGGATGTCGATGGACTACCATGGATTATTTAAATTTTCTCCACCCCTGTGTACAATCACAGCAGAAGACACAGCAGACATGTGATGGAATTTATATTAGGACCCTTGGGTCACTGTCAGGGGTGGGGGTGAATACTGGGAATGGGATAAGGTGGGGTGAGAAGGTTTGAAATGTGCAGCAAAAAAAGAGTGGGGATTTGCAAACATTGGAAAGCCATTTCAGCTACCCTGGTTTGATTTCAAAGACATATACCAACAAGACTGACCGGAACTCTCAACAGAATTTCAGGCTAAGATGTCCTGGACTCTTCACTCATGGAACTCAGGAGTTCCCAGCCTATATCTGAGAGTCCCTGGCATAAACTCAGGAGTCCCTCATTTTCAAGGATGGGAAGGAAAATGAAAAGCACATGCAGATTACTTTAATAATATCAGGACTTAATTCTCAACCATTTAAAATATCACACTATAAAGAAAATAATTTCAGTATATAGGATATTAAATTTAAACATTATACACATAAATTTTTATTTTTTTACCCCTACAACAGTACTAAAATCAAAACATAACTACAATAATAAAATTGCCAACAATTGTTTTCTACTCCATGAACGATCACTGGGATTGCTGTGTAGTTTTCCGCACAAGTAATATTCCCACAAGTTTCCATTCCCACCAGTGAAATTTACAAGAGTAAACACCTGGCATTAAACTGTACCATATATATAAACATGAACATAATTAAATTAAAGAAGGAATGAAAAAGTATGCCAAACAAAATACGGGCAAAAAACCAATAAATTCAGAATAAATAAGTTAATTAGTAAACTGTAGGCTCTATAAAAAAAAAATTACCAATCTTGGTATCTGTACAGTAGCTAAATACATATAGCTTGAGACTGCAGACATTAATTCAAGCAAGCTTTAGGTACTGATACTCAAATATCCCCAATCAAATGGAACTTTCTTCTTCTGTTTTGTTTTTTCTTTTCTTGGCTCATTTGCATCACAAAACCATTTGCCAGAAAATGAAAATAAGTTTTGCCAACTAAGTTATAAGCGACAATACTTTTCAGTACTCTTTTATAAAATCTCTACTGATACTGTCATGGCCTGTGGAAATCACATTGCAGTTTTTATTATTACCGCATATTGATGATATGACAATACTGTGCAAATAAGAGTCTGAGAAAGCTTTCATTACATTCATGATTTATGTTCATGTTGTCACCAATTTAATTCAAACACCTTATAACAAAACAGGGCATTGTTTATTTGCCTGTCAATTGCAGGTGTTTACATACACACTCAAAGAACGTGGTTTCTTAGAAACAAGATAGAATGGCATTGAATGGGCAATCCTTTTCATAAGATAATTACAATGATAAGGATTAATTGGTAAGTAGTCACCCTGGTTTCATGCATGTTTACTTAAGTCTAGCCTTTAGCTATTCTGCAGACTGGCCATGGCTGACCATAGCAGAAAGGGGAGTGTCCTGGGGGAAAAAATGAGGCATGTCACTGAGATAAGCCACAGGGAGAAATGATTCATTCTTTGAGAATTTCATACTTACTTGACCTGGAACCCCAGATCCCTGACAGCCTTGAATGACAATTGATAAATGATACATAACATGCAAAAATATTTGATCTATACAAATTTTATAAGTTGATAGATAAAGAAAGAAGAAGATATATTATGAAATACTAATTATGCATGACTGGACTTGTTATATAAATTCATAAAAAATGGAAAATAAAATTTAATATGTACTCTGTATCATTCTTATTTTATGTTCTTGATTATGAATTCCACTTTGTTGCACAGAGAGACTGAGATATCCAACAGAAAATATGTAAAAATCTGTAGAACAATGAAAACACAATATTCAATCCATTGTGTAACCTAATTGCTATAATTTTCAAGTACCTTCAGCAAATTTTCCAATCTTCAAAGTAAGGGCATGGGGCCAAAAGTCTTGCATGTGTTAAATATGTCAACCATTCGTGGTGATTTCACATGTGCTGCTCTTTTGTAGTTTGAGATTTACCTGCTGAAAAAAGTAAGAAGAATACTGAAAATTGAATGATTCTGTAAAAAACAAATCTCCTGGTTTTCTGATATAGAGTTTCAGACTTAAATTACAATTCTGTAGAATGATAACTGGGTCAAGCATATACAAGTTTTCCACATGCAGTATTTATGACATGCAAACGGACTTTGACAAGGGTGAACAATGAAAAGCACAGAGTGTGCTTTCATGTTTGCATTAATGATTTAAGCAAGGGTCAAAATCCCTTGTGGGATTACTAAATAATGTGAACTGGGAGCTTTTCAAATAAAAGTTGACTGGGGACAATATCTGATCTTGCACAATATGAGTTAATAAAGGATCAAGTGAAACTAGTGATAAAAGCACTAAGACCAACAGGCCTAATAAGCCTGCACAAACTAACCAGCACACCTCCATAATGAGTCAATAATACTGACGTCAAAATAGAATTTAACAAAGCTTTGTCTTCATTTGATTATAATAAGTCAGGATAACATCAGACTTACTTTGATCATCAAAGCAACAATTAGGCAAAGATTCTAATGAAATTTTTTTTACTTATATAAAATACAAAACAAGCATTACACAAACATGATTTAAAAGACAATCAAAACATAATAAATAAATACATAAGAGACAAGAAAAAAGCACATGCCAAAGAAAAAGGAAGCAAGCAAAACACTTTAAAAGAGACGGTACTTTAATCAGAATTTAGTCTCCAGGTAGGTATTTTTAAAAAAAGCTATTACAAACAGGGACACAGATATCAGTTGTCCTGAAGAGCTTATTTTATTTTAGAACTCAATCATTTTCTACACTTCATCCCTGCTGAGTTGCTTAAATAAAAACCTGCATCTATTGTTACCAATTACCCTAATAGTAGGGATGGCAAAAGGTAGGGGGAGATAACAAAAGCAAACAAACCAAAATATGTACTTAACTTTCGGTATGGAAATGTGTGAAAATCCAAATGGGTGGGTACACACTACAGCAATTTTGCTAACAGCTACATATTGTCATGTTTCTGAAAGGTGCAGAACATTTTCTAAAGTCTCTGAAGCATGCATAATGACACTTTTATCCTAAAAAGCGAGCAATGTGGATAATACAAATGACCTTAGAAGAGAAGAAATATTAATGACAATATTTTCTGGGCCAACTACACAGTTCTATTCAAGATATTAATAATTATTATTCATTTCTTATACTGAATAGCGAAAAACTGCTTCAATTGTCTATGTAATGAAGTGCAATCATTAATTTTTGTATGACCCTGTTAGATGTAATTCTTCAGCTTCGTTTTCATTTCACCACGTATATGGATCGATGTTAAGATGCAAATTAGAAGCTGAAAATCTCTCTGTACACAAAATATGATAGACAGTTATTTAATCAATAATAATAAATAAAGTATTGATTTAGAACAATTTCTTTTTTGTTTATCTTCTGTTGAACTGTTTTATTTGACCTGCTATAAATATATAAGAAGGTAACTCGCACATCAATTCATGACGAATTATGTCGTAATTTGTATTTACAATTTTAATCCAGGATAAATTATCTTGGTAGTAAGCCAAATTGTGTTTCATATCTATTTCTTATCAGACATTTAATAAATCTTGTATGGAGTTTCTTTTAATTTTTTTTTCGTGTTTTGCATGCTGGTGTTAATTGTATGTATATTTGACAAAATACATATATACTTTGTTATTAACATTCATGATGATGGAGTCCAATAAAGACATTAGAACATGAAATGTTCGGACAGCTATTGACATCTTTCATAAAAGTACATCAGAGACAACTGATGAACAGTATTTAATAATATTTAATAAACAAATTTGCCGAAATAGCTAACCATGATCCATCATCTATTAATAAACAAGCTCTAACTGCAAAGCTGTATCGATACAAGATGAGGGTTGGCAAAGAATGAATTTGAAAATGAAGCATTTTCAGTACCAGTTAACACTGTGACAGCACCTAAAGTTCCAAGTGGAAAGCTTTATGAAGATGAACCTTCATCTTGCAAACAAGCATGTGCAAGTTTAGCAACTGAATTGTCACAGTTCAAACAAAAGTCAGAACAACAAATAGAGTCAGTGAAGGCACAAAAAACTGTTGAAATTAGAGAAACTATAGAAAAACATCAGCATGAGATTTTTAATCTTAAAAGGTCTCATTCTCAAGAATTAAAAACTCAATCAAAGAAATTCAAATCAAAGACCCAACAACTATCCTCTCAAATGAAAAAGATAATAAATAATAAAGACAAAATGCTTCCGAAATTCCATTTCGTTGCTAAAGAGAAACAAGATGCTCGTTATGAAAACACTCTACTGAGGAGAACCCTAACATGATATGCCATTAAGAGAGCTTCTGATGCAAACAACAGAGCATAGCAAAAGACCATAATTCGTCAGAAGCAAAAGCTTTCAATATTGAAAATTGACAATGAAAATTTAACGCTCAGCAACATTAGATTAACTGTTCAGTTACAACATGAACAAGAGAAATTGAAAATGTTAAATGAAAAGTTAACAGAATCAGAAAATGCAAGTGATATTGAAAGTAAAGATAATAGTCAGCTGAAGAAAGACTTGCAAAATATAACAGAGGACAGAGATTATTTGCAAGCTCTTCTACAATATAATGCTGTAATTGACCTGTATGATCCTGTAACGAAATGTTACACACCTGATACAAGACAATGCATTATGAACCTTACCAGTTATAACGTTTCATCAGATAATGTAGGTCCAGTAATAACAGAAGTTTTATAGCTTGTTAACAGAACTCCTAATCAAGTTCCATCGAGGAGAACTGTGGATAATATAATAACTGAAAAACTTGCTATCTGACAAAAGTAGCTTGGAGCTACTGTTGGTACAGCACATAATACATGCTTGTAAGGTGATGAAACAAGAAAATTTGGTCCGACGTACCAAACATTTTTGTTAAATGATGAAAACAAAAACTTGAATTTTCTGAGTCTGAGAGATATGTCTGACAAATCAGCCAGAATTACACTGGACATTTTTTGGAACATATTAGATGACATTTCTGATATGTGTGAATCTTACAGAAACAATAATAATACAACCCTTGGGAATTGTATTCTATGCAACATAAGAGATCTTATGTCTGACAGAGCCCAAACAAATGTAGCTTTTACAGAAATGTTAGAGCAATAAAGGAGAGATGTCATGCATACATTTTCAAGTAACTGGAATGACATGAGAGAGGTCGAACAGACAGCCACAGTTGAAGTTAATAATTTTTTCTGTGGACTATATTTACTTGTAAATTCTGCTGAATGCCTTTCTCCCATTTTTTCTCTGTTTGAGAAAATAGAGGAGCTGGATCCATCTTCAACAGACACTTTAGACGAGGAAGAGGCATGATCTGGTGAACTGTTTAGCTCTGATGCTAAAACAATCTCTTTTCTACATTTCTGAGGAAAATGCTTTGCTCGTGGCATGGATGAGAAAAGTGGTTGCTATAGTGCATTTACAACATTTTGCCAGTCTCAAAATGAGAAAAGTATGTTTGTTAATTTTCGAGGAAACAGATCTAATGTCATATTTTTAATATGTCAAACAGCCTTTTACCACCATCAGAGGATCAAGCAGTTTTTTGAAACTGTACATGGAACCTCTTACAAACTTCAAAAACTGATGTTATCGCTTGTGAAAAGCCATACATAATTGCCAGCTGTAAGGTTCTGGGACTCATAACAAAGTTAATAACAGCCCCTTTATGGAGACTGATTGAAACTAATGTTCATGTTTTAGACATGAACAACAGTTATCATGCACTGCTAGCCTTCTTTGACAAAGCTAGACTAAGTCAAGAATCTGCAGATTTCATTAATGGTAATGACCACCCATTTGAAAGTAGTCCAGAGGTCTCACTAGGATTTTAAAACCAGGAGTCCAGGACTCCTAATCTGGTAAAAATAGGAGTCCCACCAGCAAAAGTTGCAGTCCCCTCCCAGAAGCATGTTGAAGTGGCTAAATGTGCATTAAAATGACAGGAATAAACAGACACAAAACTTTGTCAGTTTTATTTATTGGTAATTATTTATTATTCTTTATGAAAGTATGTATTAAAATTGATATCATGTACAAATATCATATTCTTAACTACAATAAAGTTCACTTTCATCTATGTCGCATTTCACAAAATTTTCTGATGCTTGGTTTTGATGAGCCTCAGCAGCAAGTAGGTGGTCTCTAGATGTCTCATGTCTAGAAAATGTGGAACTTTGCAGATTTGAAGAACCAGTAATTGCCATCTAGTTTAACTTCCCACATTCTTTACACCACTGGCATATAGCTCTTGTTTGTCCATCAGAATGAATTTTGTCAATCCAAGGAAAGTTTTGATTCCAAACACTAAGCCAGGCATTACATACTTTCTTACACTTGGCTACTGTCGCATCCGAACTATCAATTCTAGCAACTTTAGCACAGCTCAGAATCTCATTGAAATCTTCATCATTTTTCCGTTTAACCCCAAAATACTTGTCTAAATTTGCAAACGGCATTTCATCCAAGTCTCTTGATTTCGAGTTAACAGGCAATATTTATACGGCTACAATCGGAAATGAAATCAATAACAGTGATCGCACTGGGCTTCGCCAATTTCGCAAATTGCGATTTTGTTTTCCTTATTGGCGACAAAATTTACCATCTGGCGATATTTTTGGTGACAACATTTTTGGCTGATAAGAACTGTATATACAGTCTTGAGTTTGGAGTGGAGAAATTCAAAGGCACCATGACAGGAAGCCGCAAACTTGGATATAAAAATGCACTCGAATCTATTGTCACATAAACGAATCCTTGTTTTATATTGACAAACCACCCTAACAGTGCATTGTTATATTATAATCCGCTTATGCTGATATCTGGCCTTGGTACTGTACGCTGTAATATAATCAAAATAGCCATGCAACTGGTTAGCTACAATTGACCATCTCTGAGGGCAGGAACATGAAATGACTAGAGTTGACCAGATGACGGCAATTTAAAAAAAAAAAAAAAAAAAACAATAAAAAAAAAGCAACTTCAAAGAAAACTGATTACTTCTGAAACACCGATAGATACTAAGGAAATTTTTTAAAAAATCTGTCTCAATGTTCTACAATTATCTGATGTTGCCACAGCAATAACAAACAGGTATTTGTTTGGTCCTTCAAAGGGAGCCCTTTAGCAGCGCCTTCAATATCACATGCACCTTCATCAAAGCAAGCCGGCGATCTTGGATCAAAGAAGTCAGCAACAAACTAAAATAAAAGCATTGCTTCAGTTTTCATTGTGATTAGAACATATTTATTCTGCCGTGAAACTTTCCTGTTTGCAACAAAAACGTGCATACGGAGGACTCCCGTGTGGGTGATTTTCTGTGTCCCAAATCAAAAATTTGTGTCCAAATACATGTAATTAAGCGTTTCCGAGATCTCTGTAGTCTAATTGAAAAAGAAGAAATTTATGCCAAACTTGTTCAGCCCTGTGATGGTATTGATGACAATGCAAGTGCTCTTGCACAAATGGCTTTCAAAGGATTTGGAAGTGTTCTCAGAAAGGCTATGAAAGAACAACTGCCTGGTGGAAGTTACTTTCAGCCAACAGATGCAATCAGAGAACACACCCAGTCAGTTATACCACATAACAAAGTTCCTGGGTGTGTTTCTGGAATACTTGACTTCTTTCTCCGTTACAGTCCAAATGCCACCACCATCTCTAACGAGGACTTTCTTATGTTTGTATTTAATAAAATGTCAGAATGACTGAAGTCACTGCCAATAACAGAAAAAGATAAAATGCTATCAGAATGTAGAAAAGAAGGTAGACAAATACAAACCAAATATATAGAAAGGCTGAAAGAGATTGCGGCAAAACAAAAAGAGACTTTGCGAAATAAACAACTTGCCCTAGAAAAGAAACATAAAAGAGCACTCAAAGTAAATTCCAAACACACAAATGCAATCCTTTATTATGGATTGTGGCAAAGACCCAATGATGTTGAGAACATTCTTGCAGAGCTAAAAATTACACAGAAAAGAAAGGCACTAATATCACAAATACAATTCAGGCAGAGAGTCTTAAAACAGACTGTAAAGGATAAACAACTGTACAAAATGAGCAAAAAGGGTAAGGCATATTCAATAAAAAAAACTGAAAAATAACCTCATTCAGTTAATTAATGATGCTGCAGACAGCCCAAGTAAGGAATCGCCTGTACATGAAATTCCATTACTTGTTGGAAAGAAAGTTATTCATAACTTCAATGAGGGCAAGTGGCCTGGGCATGTATTGAGTGTAGTAGCGGGATTTCCTGAATTTTACAACATTGTATATCACTGTGATTGGATACAAGTTCCCCAAATGCCATCTACACTTACACTCTCAATGAGGATTACAGAAACGGCCATATGGAAATTGTTCCAGAAGCGTAGTGTAACTACAGCTATTACTGTTCCTATTATGCTTGTTCTTTCACAAAAGAATGGCCAAGTTATCAGTGAAATTGAACTATTTGTAAAATGTTTATTGTTTAAAAGTTTTATGAATTTTGTTATTATGGCTTTAAGTCAAGTCCTTGACATAATTCCTAGCTGTGCTTAATATTTTATGACAAACGGAAGATTTTATTCAGTTTTAGGAAGATTCACTTCATGCAGTAGATAAGAAACATTTAATTTATATATTTAGAAGTTGATAATTTATATTGTTGCAATATTTTCCAAGTAAAATGCAACAATTTATTAAACTGAATCAGTGCAGTCATTTAGTTCATATCTAGCATTGTGTTGAGACATATATCTTTCTTTTGGAATACAACAATTAAAGTTTTGCTCTATGGTTTACAGAGTGAATTATAATTATAATTGTAAGTAAGGGTGAATAAAAGCTTTTTACACTTATTTTTAGTAGTTTGCAAGGAAAGCAACTGAATATTTTGTAGTATTTTACTCATATTGTAAGAAACGATTTATCTTTTCCTTTTGCACTTCCAAAATATATTTACTTCATTTTGTATGTAAAAACCACACTGATATGATCTATAGGAAAGGGAAGACAACATTTAAATGGGCTATAATCATCAGTTCATAGTTTAAACCTATCTGTAAGAAAACCAGTTTAAATTTAAAATGTATACGAATTTTTTCTTTAATAGTGTCCTTCTGACGTTTTTCTGTAATCTGAGTGCGTAAAAATGTCTGAGGGTGCCAGTATAAAAAATGACATAACTCAATAAATTTTACAGATATCCTTTTCAAATTAACTTTCTATTCATCTGAAAGATGCTATTACCATAATATCTGTTTTCAAGCTGTTTATAACAAACGGCTCAAAAACCTTTGCCGTCCCTACTAATAGATTTAATGCTAACAAACCGGTAATTGGCAGTTAATGGACCAAAAGGAACACAATTGCCAAAGTCTAAGGGAAACAACCTCTACATGTATGGTCTTTTCCTGACCAGCAAAACACTATCAGACAAAGATGGATGGCCAAAAATCCTTGCTTATTGTACCAAAACAAAACTATACAGTACTGCATTCCATGCACATCTCCTTATGAAGCGTATTTTCCCATACTTTTGCTTTAAAATGCACACATATACTGGCTTACAAACAAATATTTCCGTTATAAGAAGAACATTATTATCACGACCAATACATGTATCTTTAACACATCTTGCAATATCGTACAATTTTTCAACAAGTCTATGGGCGCCGCCATATTGGCAAGGCCTAAAAGTTGACTCCGAAAGAGAATAACTAACTACACAACGGAAAAAATGGAACGCAAAGGAGATTTTTTTAAAATTGTATAATAATACTTTTTCGCCACTATTTAAACTAAATACGATTTCTGATAAATAAATTATATCAAAATAATAAATTAATACTTAGTTTAAATTATAATGCAAATTTACTCAAAGAAATTTTCACTTAAATGTGACCGGTCTGCTGCGGAATGGAAACCATTATATGCAATGAAACTTCAGAAGTTAGTAAATTTTGTTTAGTGCTCTTTATCTCGAAATAAATGTTTACATTTTTATTTTTATATCATAAACATAATTGAAAACTTGCATTTTAATAATAAAATAATAATGCAACCCAATTCGTATGAATGCTACGGGACTGACACACAGCAGAAATTCGTATGCGCTAGTAGAATTTCAACTTAGCAAATTATTAATTAATAAACTTTATTTTGACATATTATTATTGTTTCTGAATAATTCTTAATTTTACATATTTTGACTTAAATAATAACGTAATTTTAGTACATTGTGTTTCGTATGACAGTGACCGGCCTGATGCGCAATGAAATTCCGCGAACGCAATGGAACTATCTTTTCTTGAAATCCTTCTATTAACCTTCATTAATAACAATTTTTTAAATCACTTCAAAACAAATAAATAATTTCCATTGCGTACTTTGTTTCCATTTTGCTAAAGCTTTATGCCATCAAAATTTCGGTATTGAACAGTATTTCATGAATGATCATTTCCATATGCATAGGTCGATTGCGTACTTTCTCAAATGCTTACATGTTTCATACAATTATTAACGTCAGTTTTGAAAATTAATTCTATTTTATAATTTGCAATATAGACATGAATTCATTGATGATTACAAACATCTTTTGATTTTTGTTCAATTAAAAAATTAAAAACACAAAAACAACTTCCATTGCGTTCCAATTTTCGGAAATGGTCGGTAAGACATATACCACTAAAAACCTATATATCAATTTATACTGTTGTTCTGAATATTTACCCTGTGCTTTTGTTTTCAGTTTATTTGCTAGTGTATTCCTTGTTGAACATCAACTATTTTTATTGCGTGTTCCTTGCAGTCTATTATCATGTACACTTCCTAACTCTAACCAGATTAAATGCTGATCAATTTTGAAAAAAAAAAGATATTAACAGCAACATTGCTAAATTCATGTGTTTTGTTTTTCTCATTCATCTTCTTTTATGCACAATATCAAGATCCTGAGAAAGAACAAAAGGATATAATGGACAATGATTTGTCAGTATCTGGCAGTCAAGTCATATTCTAAATTTCTTTCCTTATGCGATAAACTGAACAACGTCTGTTACGAGTATGAATGAGACGGTTCTGAATTTAACTTCCTCAAATTTGTTATTAGTGATACCATGCTCTACTGTGTTTATTCTCCATACACTGGCAGCTACACATCTTCGAACGTCATGAAAATGTTGTAATCATTCAGCTTGAAAATGTCACCACTATCATAACAATGGTTATGCATTTTATAAGAATTCTTCCCTAATTGTTTATAATTGTATTATTAGTATCTTTGTTAATCTTTACACCGAACAATATGAAAAAACAGCTGAATATAAAAATTATAAATTAGGTCCTAAGCTAGGTATTTCCATATGAAATATTTGTTCCTGCTTTATACTACTTGGAGTGTATATAGTTCAGTGGTGTGTTGGATTAAAATGGTGATGGTGGTGGTAGTAGTGTTTCTTGTTTGTGTGGGGTTCTATATTTTCCATATGTTGCCATCATTTATTAATACAATTTTTTACAATAACTGAAGCCGACTCAAGAAAAAAAAATAAATGCATATTTAAAAACTATCTACTGATATAAAGCCCGGTAAATATTAGAAAATGTAGGTTGTCTATGGTTTACTGAAACAGCACCAGGAAGAGTAAAAGAACAGACAGGAAAATTATCAACCAAATTGGTCAATATATGAGTGACCTAGCATTCAGGAAATCAAGTGACATTCTTCTGTCTTCACTGGTCTCATTAACATTCTTCCAGTCATCATCATTTAAATCAAATAATTTAAACAGACAATTGCTACTTATGAATACTATTCCGTTAACAATTGTTCCTCCTGTTATTACTTCTGTAATATTCGGAAATAGTATGTACAGGCCTGATTTTGTTATTTGCATGGTTTTTATTTCTTTATACATGAACAGATTTATAAGAGAATTGTATAAATGAATTTATGGAGTTTAGTTAAATCCAGAGCTTTCAGAAAAGTCTAAGGTGTAGTTCTACAGTTAAACGTGTCTTAAATATTCCTGTTTGGTAATGCTAATTCAACTCTCCATCCCATGTTCTTTGTTATATATGGATGGTAAAAGTTCGTTAAGCGCTATAAGTTCAGGTTTTAGTTTGGTATCAATTTTTTTTTTTTTTTTTTTTTTATTTATCCAACCTGTTGTTATTTTCATTCAAATGTAACATTTATTGTAATGAATTTTCATATCCAATTTTGTGTTCAATTTAGGCTTAAATGTTTCTGTGTTTAATCTATCCCAGATTTGACTGTATTGATTGTTCCACATAAAACATGATTTAAAAAAAAAAAATATTTTCGTTTAAAATTAATATTGTAATTTTTAAAAACTATATCATTAAAAAATTCTTAATCGTTACATCCTTTTGTCTCATTTGTCAATACTTCTTTGTACGACACAAATAATTCTTTGGAATATATCTTCTTACTTTCCTTTTTTTCTTTATTCCAACCGTAAATTTTTTTTAAAGTTGACAAAGCCTGATCATTTATAACTTTTATGTTGTCTCTTTAATCTGATATATTGTAGCCTGTTGTATTGCGTGTGATCATAGTCACTTACATTTATTCTTTAGCTTTCATTTATTTTGTTTATATTTCTGTTAAATCATTATTTTCTTGCAACTGCGACATTGTATTAGTGTCAACGGTTATCGTTTTCTAATCCAGTTTTATTTCTTTACCTTTCAAATAATTATCAGAGATTCAAATTTCATTATCCTATTGTTGTATTTCCTTAATTAAGTCATTCTTTAACTGTTGAGATTATGACTGTTAAGTACTTTAGTCTTCTAGAGATTTACTAATTGTTTCCATATAACTTTATGGTGTATTTATCTTTGAGTTTATTCTCTGTTCAGCGATTTATAAGTATTATTGTAATTTGGTACTTACTTGCATCCTTTCTTGCACTTATCAAGACTTTTATTTTATTAGGTAGGGTATATCTGCTTAAGCAAGTCCTGTACATTACTTAGGAGTTTTCTTTCTTGTTTTCGTCAATCTGGATGTGTGGTGGCTCTTTCTGCTATTCTCTGATTAACAACTGTTTCTTTATTATAAACATATTCTTCCCATGTCCTTGTATCATTCTAATTACTAACCACCAAAACTTAAGTATTTCTGTGCACCAAGTAATTTTTTACATACATTTTACTAGTTGCTTCATTTGTTTGATAGTTTCTTACCGGATCGGCTAATACGGCTGTTATTCAAATTGTACATATCGCTTATTGATTGATCGGGTGTGCATCATCATTCTCATCTCTTTTATCCATAGATTTTAAAATAAAATAACTAATTATGTTGTTGTGTTTACTAGCCTTTACTACCGTAAAATTTGTTATCATGTGGCATGTACTCAGCTCTGGTATCACTTGCGCTTCTCTCTTAAAATATTGCTCTAAATGGATTTCCTTGACCTTAACTAATTTAACAGGCTTTTATATAACATGTATAACTATTTAAATAAAAAAATTTCACATGTCTGATACGGCAATTACACCAAGTAATATATTTTTCTTCAGTCATTTGTTTGTGCTTGCTCTACCACAAAATTATTAGCTCTACTATGTCTTTTCTTCTGTTCCTCTTCTTGCAATTTTCATTTTTGATTTTTAAAAATTCTTGTGAAAGCTATCAAAGTTAAACTCTAAGTGAATCTTCTCTCTTTATGAAGTTACCTTTCCTGGTCATTTGTCAGCCTTAGAAATATCCTTCATGTTTAATTTCACTAACTTCTCTGAATCGCTCTACGTCTTCTGTTCATTTGGAATCAAAATTAACAAAACATAACACAAAAGTCATTGTAGGTTAGTTTAAATTATTAAACACCATTCATTACCTACACTTGTTTTTAACTTGATTCCTTTTGAAATAAAATTTGACATAAGCCATTAGGATAATCTAACTGCATGAAAATAAAATGAAAATAAAAAAATAAAAACTGAATATGAAAAAGATCACAAAAATAGTTCCAAACAATGGTGACCAAACATATAACACAAAAAGACCTTACTCGGTTATAACAGACAAATATTGTACTCCTCTTTATATTTAGAAAGGGTAAGACAAAATCATAATAATAAAAATTATTTTTAAATTCGGAGAGAAGATAATTGGTAACAAGTAAACGATGCAACAAAAATTTAACTACCACTTCAATAACAATAAGAAAGTATTCCACTTAGCAAGAGTTCGAATTTTAAGTTCATTATGAAAAGCCATAAAATCTGATAAAACGTTAAAAATAGTTGGTGCTCGCCCATTCGACGTTTATAAAATATAATCGTATACTGCCTGAAGTTATTGATAAAAAAAAAGGTATTTATATAGATCGTTTTATTCGTTGTACCCCTCTCTTTAGTTTGTTCTGATACAGAACAATAATCAAAATGTTTCAGTAGTCAAACACAAGATATATGAAAGCTAAGGAAACACGTCTAAAAATGGCCATATTCCATCAAAAATAGAAATAAACCCATTGAAAATTTGGTAAAAGGTTTAAAAGAAGGTGACGGGAGAACAAGTACTTACGGAGGTATCGGTGGTGATGCAGGCGGTTTGGGTGAAGATAATAAGTAGAACCATTCGCTGACAATTGTAAAAGAGGAATGAATATAGTGCCAGCTTTTGAGTTAACTTAAAAGAAAAAAAAAAAAAGAAAAAGCATTAGCAGAATTAATTGGTTTTAATTTACAGTGTAATAAGCGGGCTTATTAAGTTATCCAGAAAAATGATTTCGTTATACGTTGAAAAGGTCAATATGAAAATTCTTGCACTAATTACCTTACTATTTCCCATTTTACTGAATAGTTTAATCTCGTAAAAAAAACACAAAAAAAACAAAAACAAAACAAAAACAAATAGAAGAGTCAAACAAAATAATCACCTGTTTAAAAGATAATTGTCACACGTTTTTGTTTCGTGATTTATGTCATTTAAATCTTGAGCATTTTTGTCAGCTAAAGGAGTAATTTCCTGATCAACATCATTCTCAAGAGCTTTCTTTGCCATAGCACTAGTAACTGCATAAGCTGGGTATAAATCAGCGATATCATTCTCAATAGGATCTATTTTCTGATCCCAAAAAGCCTTGTCAGTTACAAGTAGATTAACCACAACCTTATCTCCAGCTAGATCATTGCCTAGTAATTAATGATTACACTCGATGGGAAAGGCGACATTGTTCTGACTGTCACGGGTCCTGAGATTAAGTTTAATGACAAACTTACACATTGAAGAAGAATATTAACAAAGCCGCACTCTACTCCTTGAATAAGAACACCCTCATTAGAAGAAGACTTCTCATAAAAAACAAAGTACCTGATTATAAAAGACTCTGAGAAGTTCCTTTGTTCCTTAAAATTTTAATAAGGATAGGATTGGCAGAATCACTCATGAGTGATATAGAACCTTTGGACATGAATGGTTCATAATTCTACATAATAAGATCAGACTTGGGTTTGTTTGACCCAAAAAATGTATTGCTTTCAGTACATGTCCGTGACCTTGACCTCTTAGAAATAAGAGTATTTGGAATAGGTCTGTCTTGATTCTGTTGTTTATTTTTCAATCTGTACCAATTAGAAATAATGTGCCTTTTCTTCTTGCACTAGGTGCACATAAGAAGAGATAGGATTTCTGATCAATCTTATCAGAAACTTGATTCCTAAAAGTTGT
Source organism: Megalonaias nervosa (assembly GCA_016617855.1). Taxonomy (NCBI): domain Eukaryota; kingdom Metazoa; phylum Mollusca; class Bivalvia; order Unionida; family Unionidae; genus Megalonaias; species Megalonaias nervosa. Next base: position 216,208 of record JAECUM010029203.1, on the reverse strand, counting down.
GCCAGACTGAGATTTGGAAGTGCTTGTATTAGACTGTAATAGCTTTTTAACAGAAGACTGCTGAGTGGAAGACTTACTGACAAAAGAAACTTTAGGAGCTTAGGAATACTCATCAGCTGAAAGAGCAGCATTTTCAAAATTATGCTCATCAAGGTAGTCTTAACATCATTATGGATGCAATTATTGAACTCTTCAACTAATATGAGTTGTCTGGAATTTTCTTAATCCTGACCAACTTTCTTGGACAAACAGTACCTATTAAATAATTGCTCTTCTTCTTTGGGTTTGTCTAGTTTCTTTTTTTGTAGTTAGTAAACTTTTGTAGATAAACCTCAGGTACTAACTCCTAACCCTTCAAGATACATTCTTTAACCAGCTTATAATCAGCATTTTGCTGTATTGACAGGGAAGTTTATATGTCATGAGCTTTGCCAATAATTGCACTTTTAAATAGCATAGTTCAATGCTTTCTTGGTCATTTCATAAGGGAAATATTTATCTATTTCTTGTTCTTTAAAATGGGGTACTAACCTAATATTCTTAGTAGCATCAGAACCTGAACTTGTGTGTAAAGTGGGGATATGTTTTCCATTTGCCAGCAATAATTCTCTTAATCTAAATTAAAATTCCATTCTTCCTTTTCTCTTTCGACTTGTACTTCTCTATCTTCTTTTTCACATTGCATCTATATTTGCATTAACCTCTCTCTCTCTCTCTGAAGCTCATGATTTCTTAACTCCCTTTCATTCTTGTACTTTTAATTTAAATTGCATAATTGCAAAGTTAGATTCAGATATAGACTTGCTAATCAAACCCAAAGCACTTTTCTGAAAAAAATTTCTTGCTTTGTTAATGAAGCCTTTGTCTCAGAAAGATCGTATTGTCTGGCAAGCTGAAGCAATTCATCCTTTCTCAAGGAGTCTAACCGTTCCTGCTAAGGATTTAAATACAGTTCTAAACTTTAGATGACATTGTTTTTCACTAAAATTAAAATTATGTGAAACAATACCCAAACCTTAGATAATTCACATAATGAATTTAAATTTCAAAAACAAAGTTTTCTGAAATATTTCAGAGAAATCGTATCTCAATGACAATCCTCTAATTTTATGTCTAAACTTCAGTAATTGAAAAGAGTGAAAACCAACACGTTTTGTAAAATTCAACAAATAATTTATTTCCCTTGAATGCAAAGTAAAAAATATAAAAAGAACTTAGGGTATTTCGAATTAAATTTAAAATAATAGAATTTCTAACACAAGTCCTAATGATTAAAGCTCTGAATAAACTTTAGTGGTATTCCAAAATAAAACCAAAGCTGAAAGTGCTGATGTACCTGTGGTGGCATGTGTCGTAGTGATGTATCAAGTCTTTTGTTGAATCACAATAATACAATCCAAGAATATATCCTTATTTGAAATTTCACTATAAATCCAAGTTTCTATTTCCAATAATGTTACTTTTGGGCACTGTGTATATCCAGAAAAGAATCACTTGAATTACATAATTTGAATAAATAAATTCCAGCTCAAATGAAAATACTGGATACAAAAATAACAATAATGATTCTCCTCAGACCTTAAAGGATGAATAAATATTTTTCCAGTAAAAAAATATATAGTTCTCTACCTGACCTCAGGTCACAATCACGCAAATGCTTCCGTAACAAGGCAAGAAATACAAACTACTTGGTAATAAAGACTTTTTTTAATATAAAAGTGCTTTGGGTTACATTAGTAAATCTCTAAATGACTCTTAAATGAGAGAGAGAGAGAGAGAGAGAGAGAGAGAGATGCAAATGAATGACAAAGGAATGGACGGAAATACAGGGAGAAAAAGAATAAAGCGAAATGCAGTTTAGATTAAAAGAATCAGAACTGGTAAGTGGAAAGTGCTCTCCCCCTTTACATATGAGTTCAGGTTTTGATGTTACCAGAAATATGACATTAGTACCCACTTTGAAAGAAAAAGAAGTAGAACAATTGCATCATTTTAAGAAAATTTCTGAAAATTTTAAATGACCAAGACAGCATTTGACTTTATTATTACAAAGTGTACTTATTGGCAAAGCTCGTGAAGACTACAATTCAAATGTCAGCACAAAAAAGTGCTGATTATGATCTGGTTAAGGAATGTATGTTGATGGGTTATGAGTTTTGTACCTGCGAGTATTGACAAAGGTTTAGGAACTGTAAAAAAGAAACTTGATAAAGTTGTTTCTTTAAACACTTTCTGGCCTTCCCAAATCTCTTCAATGTGAGGGTCAAATTTTATGCCTTGAAGTTTCCAGTAATGTATGCATAAATTAGGCATCCAGCAGTTTAAGTCTCTCTGCTACCCTAAAAGTCAAAAGGAAAAGGGCTTTTTAAAGATTTCATCAAACTCTGAAGAATATGATCCATTATATTGCTTTCATACAGAAAAGATTAGCTCCGAGGGTGTTCATTTCTTGTTTGCTGTTGGGGAATCAGTTCAAGAATCTTTTGGTTTTAGTCCTTTCAAACTAGTTGTTAGACATAAAATCTACCATGAAGGTGAAATTATAGATTCTAAACCTGTGAAACAGTATCCTTACATCATGAATTTTCTCATACAGGAATGCTTGAAAATAGAAATTCAATATTTGCTCATGAATGATTTTACTGAACCAAGCAAAAGTGACTGGAGTTCTCCACGTATTCTAGTGCTGAAACCAGATATTGCTTTTTGCATGTGCACAAACTACAAAAAATGTGAACAGTGTCACCAAAACAGATTCATTTCCAATGCCAAAATTTGATCACTACATTGATAAATTTGAAATGAAAAATATGTCACCAAGTTTGCCCTTTTGAAAGGATTGTCAAATTTCACTCATGGAATAAGCAAACGAAATTTCGGCATTCATAACTCCAGATGGACTTAATCAATATAAAGTGATGCCATTTATTAAGAAATGGCTCACCATCAGCTTTCAGCATTTAATGAACATGATTATTTCTATCAAGATAATTGTGATGTGTACATTGGAAAGATCACTCAGGAACCATTCGGAAAATCTTCGACTTGGTGATGCATATTTGACAATTAAGTAAGTTTTGCCATGCTTGTTACATTATTAAGAAATTTTGTGGGACACGGTCAAGTTAACCCTAAAAAAGTTAAGGTCAAAGCTATGTTTGAATTTCCTTTGCTTATGAGTGAAAAGCAACTGATGCAATGTCTGGGTATGGCAGGATATTATCGGAAATTTTATTCCAATTTTTCCATAATGGCTGAAGCTCAGACCAATTTGTTGAGTAAGAAAACCAAGTTTCATTGGTCTAAAAATGTCAGGAGGCTTTTGATAACTAAAAGGCTATACTTAAGAGGGCACCAGTTCTTTCATCTCTAAATTTCAGACCATCATTTAAAATGTCTATTGATGCAAGTGTTGTGGGGGTTGGTGGAATATTGATTCAAGAAGACAACAATGGTGTAGATCATCAAGTGTGTTATTTTTCTGAAATATTTAACAAACACTAGTGAAATTATGCCACAACTGAGAAGTAATGTTTGGCTTTGATACTGGCTTTGCAACACTTTGAAGTGTTTCAGATCCTTCGCTGATTATTGTATTCAGTGATCACAAACCCCATTCATTAACAAAATTAAAAACAAGTCAGAGATTGTTATGGAGAAGTTTGATGTTACAGGAATACAATTTTGACATTAGGCACATCAAGGGCAAAGATAACCTAATTGCATATGCACTTTCACATGTACAGAGGTATTATACTGCTTCATGTATATTCTGTCATTCATAAGACATCATCCTATGTAATTTGAATATGTATATTGGACTAATATGAAAAAAGCTTTATTGTATAAATCTTTTTCTTTATGGGGGACTTTACTGGGGAGAGGTGTTATTTAAATTTAATTTGCATTGTGTGTTGGCTTTTGTTTATGATCATTAAGTTATATATATATATTCAGTTTATATTATGTGATTGACCTTTATCCATAACTGAGGGTTGGAGTTTGGGCCTACATGTCTAATATGACAGAAGTTAAACATGTTTACTTATTTACACTCTGGAAATGAACTTTTCACCCTCATCCTGTTTCTCAAATTGTGTCTTTGGTTTTTAAATTAAGGATGATTATATTGGAATTATTCATTTCTACCTTATCATCTGAAGTGGAATCAGTCATATTGTTCTGTTCAGTTTCAATTTGAGAGGATTTATTGGAATTATTTACTGGAATTACAAAGTGGCTTTTGGTTTTCTACTAAATCACTATTATCATTATTATAATAATTATTGTGAATTTATTCAAGGACATTTTGGTTTATATCATTATGATGCATCAAGACTGTTAACACATCACCACATTCCAAGCTGTTGGTACATCAGCACATTCTATACTGAATTCATTCAGATCACCACTGGAATTCATTTGGAACTATACTTTTGGACTTGTGATAGACTTTTGATTAAATTGATTGGACTTGAGATTTAATTCACAATACTTAAGTTCTTTTTAAATTTTCACTTTGTATTCTACAGAAAAAATTATTTGCTGAATTTTACAAAACTTACTGTTTTTTGCTATTTTCTGTTACTTAGTTTAAGACAACAGTCATAACAAGATACTCTTAGTATGAATTGAAAACACTTATACAAATCATGTGATAAATTTTCCAGATGTTTTTCTGTTCTATCACACACAATTGGGGTATCATAACAATTTTGCTAAATAAAGTGTCCATTATGTAGCCTTTAGCTTCATTTATTCCTTTTACAAAGATGAAGTCTAGAGCTGCTTTCGATCGAAAATATTCATGCATTTGCTCAAAGTCAACATCTGGTGCTGTTTGGGTGGTTTTTAGAAGCTATACCAATACTTAATAATGCCATCATTGTTTCTTGTGCAGGTTAAAGTTTTTACTACAGAAGAAAATGTGAAGAAAAAAATCCAGTGCCTTTAAGTTTTGTGATTTGTCCCATTGTATTTATGTACTGGTATTATTCTGCATTGGCATGTCTTGCAAATCATTTCAATTTAATGTCTTCATTGTTTTAATGTCATGTCAGTAAAAGGTTTATTAGAGCTTATGTTGAATTGTTGTTTTAAATCATGTTGACTATAAATAAATCTTATCTTTATACACGTATATGGACAAAAAAACAATCTACACCTGCAAATGCTTTTCAGCAAACCAAATGAAGTTTTGGAGTTTGGTGTTTGTCTCTCATATCAAGATACACACTGAATTCACAATACTACTCTTCTTGTTGCAGACTTTAGTGAAAGATAATTATGTACTACACTAATTAAAAACAAAATCTTCGTTTAGACTTTTGTCAGTGTATTTAATAGAGCCAAATAAAAGACAAGCGTGCACAGATAAATCTTATGAACATAATGAACACGGAACTAACAATTTGGGACTAATAATATTGAATAAATGACTTAATCAGTAAAATATCAACGGCATTAATGACTGCATTCAAAGACTTTAAAAACTTCTCGAGTAAAAATGTAGTTACCAAGGGTAATGCTAAAATTTATATAAAAATACATCAACAATAATCTTGAACCAATAAATTAAGGTTGCAGTAGCATTTAATTCATGTTTAGCACCCATTTGTCTTCAGGTTTCATAAATGAAAACAACCTGTTGAAAGGAAAAGAGTATGAGGAAACAAAATTGTAAAATCTTGGTGAAAGTCTGGTTAATATAATTCTCATATTCCCCCTTCATGTATATATATATATATATATATATATATATATATATATATATATATATATATATGGAGAGAGAGAATGGGTATGTTTTATTGAATTATATGTAAAATTGTAAACCATTTTCATTGCCCGACTATAAACAAATTCCAGAAAAGTGAATTTTCAGGTGAGAGCATACTCTTTAATCTCTTTAGTATAAATACCATATTTTATTTACAATGTCCCTTCATGACATCTTGCAATTATGAGGCAGACAATTCAAGAAATCTCAATCTTAATCATGCTTATTCCAAAAAACAACAACTCACAAAAACAATCATATGCTTGTCTGATGTGAGTTTTCATTGTCTCAAGATACAAACTTTAATGCTTTCAAAATCTGCTTCATGTGGTTTCCAACTGTGAACTTGTCAATGAAATGAAAATACTTCTAATTCGATTATGAAGAAATTTTCTGGCTGCAGATTATCATACGTGCTAAGAGAAACTGCATGACAAAGTTGATTAGATAATCAGTTTTAAAATAGCTTTAGCTGAGATTGTATTTTCATGAATGAGGTGTGGGAGTCACAGCCTTGGTTGACCTCATCTCAGGAATTTTCTTGGGCCAGAGTTCTAATCTCCAATGGTAGAGGTGGCAAGCAAAACTCCCAAAAGTGGGATATTGTTTAATTTATAAAAAAAAGCAAGCGAACCTAGAGGCTATAAGGGCTTTAGATATGCGCAAGTCATGCCTTCCATTACTAGCAGCAGGCTTGTGTGGGGTCACCTCATTGTCTGGTGTTTGCAACACTACTACTTCATATCCAATATGAAGGAACGGGTGGATGTTTGCTTCCAAACAAGCTTTCCTTTGGATGTTAGGGAAATCTTAAAGCCCAATGTATATTTTGCACAGGCATGTATTTCACTGGATTAATGGCTGCCTTTTTTAGAAAGGTATCAAACAGGTTGTACAACAGACTGTAATACCCCTTACCCTTTTTAATTTTACGCTATCTGCAGTACAAGTGGTGTATTTATCGTGTTAGACAAGAAGCAGCAGAATCACAAGGTTGAAAGAATACAGCGTGAGTCTGATGACCCAAGGTGGAGGCATGATAAATTCTTCATGAAAGTGCAGGAATTCTACTGTGTCTCCAGCCAATTTTTAATGACTGATGCAGAGACTTCACTGCATCAAGTACTACAACAATGAAATGGTCATCAAAACAGACAACCAAATACTAGGCAACAACAATGGCAGCTCCAGTCATGTTATCCACCCACGTGCCACTCAGGTTTAGGTCCTCATTTAGTATGCAGATGACTGTCACTCGGTTGTCCTTGGAATGCAGCTGGCACTCTCCAGTCACCCAGATGACATCTTATTCCACAGCAGCATAAGAGTGGGTAACATATCGGTGTTAACCATTCAAATCACAAAAAGGCAGAGGCGGCTGATCCACTGTACATGATAATAACTCTACTTCATCATGTCACACAGTTCAACTTTGAAAATAGCAGGTTTATTAATACACTCTACTAAAATGCTAACATAAATGCTGCCCAAGTAACCATACTCTGCAGTCATTTGTGGACAAATTGGCTTCCAAATTAGTCTTTGTGCTTGACCAACTTGAAGGCCATTTCATGTTTCTGCATACTGTCATCCTCTGCCCAACTACCTAAGACATATCTACTCTTCTCCTCATCTCCATTAAAAGATCCTCAAAACTTGGGCAAAAGCAGTAAGTTGTATCTTATGTACAAAAAATTCTTATTACAAGGAGGTGATGATATTTAATTTCAATGAACAAGATAAACTGAGATCAATGTTTCCTTCTTCCTATAATGCATTTCTCTCTATTTTTGAGTCAGAGAAAAATGCAGGACTGAGGAAAAAATATGCAGACAGAATCAAATCATGACTTCAGTTGACATGACAGTGGGAGAACAATGAACAAATGATGTGTGTAAAGATTTACAGGTGTGTCATTTTCTTTCCACAAGGAAAGTTTTTCGGAAACAGTTACTGATGAAGGAAGTTTGAACTAGGATAATGAGGACAACAATATTGACTGCATGTGCTTGCCCTAATTAAAAAAAGGCAGGTGCAATTTTAGCTATCAATATGCTAACAGTATTAAAACAAGCAAAATCATTTACAAAAGCTAAACAACACTATAATATCACATAAACACTAACAATATAAACTTAATACATTTCTCAAGAAAAATCATTATCATCCTGCAACATATTTTGTTTCTTTATTATCATTAAATAAAGTAAAATAATTACATAAAAGTTAGCTCAAGGTTCAGATTTTTATTGTCTGAATCATGACAGATGTAATCAACCTATCTGAAGAAAAATGTTCATGCTAAGAGAGAAGGGACATATATAATGGATTTTGTGATTTTGACATATTCTAAAAGATCAAGGTTTAAGATGCATTTTGTTTTCACTGGAGAACGGACTCTAGTGCTCAAGATACTGAGAAAAACATTCTGTAACAAGTAGCCATCTTATGAAAATAAGATGTACATGACATCAAGACATATTTATTTGAAGGTTCCAATAGTTAAAATTTGTAACTTATATTTGATAAAATATTCAACAATTTTTGAAATAATAAAAAAAAAATCACATTACATGAAGCATGCAATAAAAACCACATCTTGATTACATCTTACTGATAAAAGAAAATAATGTTTGTTAAGTCTTACGTCCTATCATACTAAAATATGGAGGGGTCGTTGCAGCTGAAAGTGACTATAACTTCTTATCAAAATTAAAAAATCTGATGCAGCACAAAAGACAAAATTTGAGCAGTGGATCTGATAAATTTACATAAATGTAGCATGACCCGAAACCCAAAATAACATTAAAATGTGCTTGAAAGTCTTGTAAGAATATAAAATGGATTTATTTCTACGGTTCCTTCTATCCATTCCCAAACAATGAGTTTATTTCTATGGCTCCTTCACTCAGTTTCCTAATATTATAATAGTTTTATTTTTACTGTTGCCTCACCCCTTTTAAGAACAACAAATTATTTCTACTATTACTTCATCCAATTCTCTAACAATGGACTTATTTCTACAGTTCCTTCATCTAATTTTCTAACAATGAACTTGTTTCTACTCTTCTTTCACTCCATTCCCTAATTCTTTTTTTGCATATCTCTCAGCCTGTCCATCAACCTATCTGTTGTTCATCTGATAGTTGTATCAATTCTGTTCTGCTTCTCAACTGAGCACTGCAGAGTCTGCCATAAAGTTTTGTGTAGTTTGTTTATTTAAGGAGAGTTACATTTTTCTTAACAAGCAGAAAATGCCGTTTTCAACATAAGGATAGCAGGCAAAAGAGTCTCTGTAAAGTCTTGTAAACAAAAAGCATGATTTTAGCTGTAGCTGGGACAGTACAGTAAAAATTGCCACCACCACCCCACCCCACCCAGGAATTATGCCCATTTTAATAACAATTAAATTTTCAAAGACAAAGAAAAAAAATAATCTGAAGTGAACTGAAAATGTTTTGATTATAATTACTTTTTGTCAAAGTACAGAATGTTTTTCTTTGCCAGTGTCAAGGTTTATAATGTTCCATTTTCCATTGGAACAACAAAATATGACCTAGCATTATTATGACATTATATTAATATGACATTATATTAATATGATGGCATATGTCCAAAGGTGTATTTCCTTGTGCATGTGTTTTATATAAATAAAACACAAGAGGCATCTCACTGAGTCTGAGCTTTCTGCTAAAGATAATTTTACCTCCTAAGTTCTGATTACAGTATATGCTTAAAGACCCCTAAACCTGTGGAGTATGAATGTTGACAGTAAGTAGTGTTTTATGGCATCTCAGCACACAAATGGCATACAGTGCCAACCAAATGTAAACACAAGTGGCATACAGTGCCAACCAAATGTAAAGCTAAAAAAAAATGCAAAAAGGAATTGCACAATTATTTAGGAAGAAAAACCCTTCCAAATAAATATTAACATTAAGTGCAAGATAAAATATAAACTGTAGGTTGACATGTTATGCAAATTAAAAATGTAGAAAATAAAATATTACATTACATACATGCTTTGATCAATAAATTCCAACATCACCATTATTTCAAGTATCAATCTGGATGTAAATTCAAGAACTGTATCAAAATTATGTGCTTTTTATATTGCAATATGTATCAAAACATGTTTATAATGGACAACCAAGGGACGGAAAAATTTACTTTTATCCTCCATGAGCAGGTACAAAAGACATTTCTTTTCTAAAGACTGTGTTCATTACATAAAGCCAAATGGAGTTCAAACATCTACTAAATCAGAAACAATATTTATGCAGATTTGCTGGAATAAAGGCATTTATTTTGCATGCATTTTTAAAAGTCCTCTAACACATTTATAACACTATCATAACAAGGACCTAATATGAGAAAGATTTGCCAAGTTAATACAATCTCTTTTACTTGTAGTTTGCATGGACATATCAGACACAAGCTAGAGACCAGGTAATGCCATCTCTGTTACTGTATATGAACACTGAAAAGTCAAGTCCAACTGCAAACAACACAGACCCTGATCTGCCATCACATTACATTATTATGTAATTGAACATGACTTACAAGTGAGATTAGCATACCTAAAACTTGGCTAGTGAAGATTAGGTGATGTCCTCTAGATGTCAGACAGATATTTTGGACATGTAAGGAAAAACTGCGTACAAATGCATGGGGAATCATGAAAATGTCCATTTTAACAAGTGTCTGAAGATGATCATGATACGTGCACATATCATTATCAAAGCCGACTTCATGTCTTGAGTAATTCACAATATGCATTTTGTTACTTTGAAATATATTCAAGTATATATGGCTCAGAGTTTGTGAATTCAAGTATGTTTTCCAAATTTCAGTACTAGCAAACTTGACAATTAACTTAAACCAATAAATAAGAGTTGTTCAAATGTACCGGTGCTCTACTAGCAGAAAAGAATTTCCTGCAATCCATTAAATGTTAATTTCTTCTGTCCTTTCATTCTTTATAACTGCTGAGTATTAAAGACCATCTCAGATATTCTTGAGAAAATCCAACATACAAAATATGATAACCAAAAATATTTTTTTATATGACCAAGTCAACTACATATTCAAATGACTCCTGTAAATGTAATACAAAAGTATTTTTTTGTCATGACCTTAAACTCGATACAATCAACAGAAGATCAACAAACTTGTCTCAGACACTGTTAAGATATACCTAAGATGGGTTAAATCCCTAATATTGGGTTTTTTTTCTGCTAAAAAAAACACAAACAAAAAGTTTTGAACTAGCATCACCTAAGGTATTCTTCATTTATATCTACAGGCTGGGTTTGAGAAAAATCTATTCATACAAGTTATGATACCATGCTCACAAACCAGTACAGCTAGAAAGCTACATCAATACCTTTGACATTAAAGTCAGTGCCAGATGCTGACTATCAACTTGCTTATTGGAATGCAACTAAATACAATGTCTGGTCATGATTCACTTGCATATTTACAAATGAGTGTTCATGAACTCAGTATACAATGTCTGATCATGATTCACTTGCATATGTACAAATGAGTGTTCATGAACTCAATGAAGTACAAATGTACAGGCAATTACCTTTAACTTGACCACAATGTCATTTATGAATGGTTTTCAAAACAACTTTAAAAAAGTGCTGATATGTTGGTGGTCATATTTGGCACCATCTTCAATCAGAAGTAATTACATATTACAAGAACTAGCTGCATGCTGCAGTGGTGTTAAGTGAAAACCTAATGTTGATATGACTATCCATTTAGGAGAAGTAGCCATATAAAGATTTTCCATATGGCCATCAAGGCTGCCATTTTGGAGGCTAGACAAGCATTATTTTAACACAGGGGCAACTACAGACTGCAAGAAAAAAAAGTGTTTCAGGACCAACTACATATAATGAGAAGTGTTTCAGTGAAAACTCCATGCTGGTATGACCATCCTCTCAAGAGAAGTGGCATTAACAAGGTTTTTGAGACTGCTTTCTTGTCAAGTCTGTCACCATTTTAAGAACAATAACATCAGATTTCTAGTGAAGCTCCCATTTCAAGCATCCATACAGGACAAGATCAAATGCCATGGTTGTCATTCTGGACACCATATTTGAACCATTTTCATTAATAACTAAATAGACAGTCTTTCAGTAAAACCCCAATGTTACTGTGACAATCTTTTATAAAGGAGAAGTAGCATAAAAAGGTTTTCCTCCTGACCTGGATTTCATGTTGGAGGTCTCATCTGCTCCATTTTCATTATGGACCATTACACATCATAAATCTTTCTGTGAAATTCCCATGTCACTACAATCATCCATTCAGGAAAAAATTAAATCTTTTTGACATAGAAGTTGATAGGCTCCTTTGTTACTCCAACTGCAAGTTATTTACAAAGTTTTGTAATGGCAGATGGTAAAGAACTTGAGTTACTGGGCAAAAATGAAACAGAGAACAGATGGACAGACTGAAATACTGCTACTTGTATTGTTATGTCATAAAATCAAATGTCAAATCATACCTGACATATGAAAAAGTAGCTATAACATTACTTTCTCAGTGGCTAAGCTGGTTTTATTTTGATAACTGTTGATGGTGTAATGGTCCTTTGACAAAATGACTAATTGACACATTTTCTTCAACCACTTATATAAAAAAAAAGTGACAGCATTGAGTAAAATATTCAGGAAGGGTCTACTTTCTTGCTAAACTTGTACAGAAAAGACAACACCATAGACAAATATTTGGCAATTTGGCCAATATGGACTGCTCTTCATAATTTGCAGTTGTATATTTAAAACAAAAAAAATGTTAAGTCTAATAATGACATTTACAAGCTTCCACCTTAACCTACAAATTATCTAAAATTGTAGTCTTCCTAGCTATGTCACACCCCTCCTTATGCCACTGCTGATGTTCATGGATTTCACTGCTTGTTAGCAATCATAGCAGAAGAAGTGAATATGGAAGCAAACCATGGGGGCTATCATTAGTAGGCAATATCTATATTTATTTTAACATATATATCAAATATCAAACTCCTCTTCCTCCAGTAATCTTCTCCTCTGATACAACTTGTATTGAATTCGCCACTGTTTGTAGCCAACAAAGGCAGTCAAACCATACAGAAACATGCAAAAATAGCCTGTTACCTGAAAAGATATCAAACAAATTTTTTAAGACATGGATAGGCCTATTTCAAGATAACTAAATCCACAAATCTGTCATATTCTGAAATTAGTTAAGCCTGTACATAAGTGGTCACAATGGGGTCTTACCAAAACTGAACTTTATATACAGGTGATCTTGTTCTGTAGACAGGTGGTCTTATCCTGTATTTTGTAAATTTTCTTTTTTATGCTTTATGTTAACATAGTGGAGCACTGTTAATGGATAAACTGATACATTAGATTTAACTATCTGTTTAAACATGCACCAAAAGCTTTCTCTCTGCCAAAAGAACACACTCATCCATTATCATGTTAAATGAAAATAAGAAACTTAAAGAAATAATATACAGTACTAAATTATAATCTTTATAACCTTACTACATGTACTTACATGTTGTCAAAGCATCCATAATGCATTGATACTTTATGAGATTGACACACCCCTGCAAGGCCAGGTATACTGCCCATATTTCCAAGTTGTTATATGAACGGCTGCTTATTCCCCCAACCAAAATCCCTGAAGAACTACACCCTCTGGCTCCAGGTGAGAACCCCATCCCAAATCTGACTGGTATGGTTATGTGTGTTAAATGCCATTTTTCAGCACATAATTGGCTAAACATGTGGCCAATGTATTTGGTACAAGAAAAATCTGGGAAGATCCCAGCAAGAACTACCAACCTATGTGAAGCTACTGGCAAGCTTTCTCACAAACCCATGACAGGCAAGCCAAAACTTGAACCTGATGAAATTCATCCCCACATTCCTGAGAAGGGATGAGATCTGACTTTTCTTGGTTGGGGATAAGACAGAGACAGGTCACAATCGACCAACAGAAGGACAGGTCCTTCAAAATGGACTCTCTGAGGACACTGCATCAACCAGTAGTTGAAATACTGAAGGATGCATCTCCATCTCATGAGGTACAGACATTTAAAGGTTCCTGCTGTGATGCAGCAAGACCTTCAATGTCTCCAAGGTGGAATCTCTGCAAAGATGAAGAAATTCTGCATTAGGTGCCATTGATATGGAGAGTGCATGACATGACAGCTTTACTACAGCCTCCAGCAACACGAATATGCCACTGGAGACAATGGTTCCTCCTTCAAGAAGCCCTACATTACAAAACCTGTGTGGTTTTAACTGGGAGTTGTGCACATGCCACAAGTAATATTCCCTACTTGTGATGCATAAATTCCTGTTCCTTTTTGTAACAAAAGGTATATTTCCCATGTTTTGATGATAATTATTATTCTTAAATGACAAAAGTCACCCTGTCAGTTTTTTAATTTTTGCCAAATTTTGTAATTTTACATGGAAAAGTATAATGTTAATGCCTCCCTAGAGTAATATAAATGCATGGATTGGGCATAATACGACATACTTTCAATGAAATATTTAATGTCCAGATAATAAAAGACTCAAATACATCAAAACTTATTGTAAACAGGATAATCTAATATATTTGTGATTCAGTACTGTGATTTTTCTATACATCTTGGACCACAGTAGAGTTCAACCAATTTGGTCCCTTGCCTCCCACCCCCCACCCCCACCTGGACCTTTTACACTATTAAAATATGCTGAAAAGAAAGTACAAGCCCCATAATCATATGTATACAAATTTCAAGTCAGAATTTGTTATTTCATGTACACTGCTATTGTGTAAAATGTGTCATTTGCCCATCTGAAGCAATCATCATGACATGACATGTAATGATAATGGGGCTGGGGGTTGGGGTTGGCACACATCACTTTCCAGACAACTTTTCCAACCACCACTATTTTTTACTCTTAACTGACAAGGACCTAGAGTAATAATAAAAACAATGGCCTATGGTTCTTACACTTATGCTCCAGAGTTTTTAAAACATTTTGATTCCCAGCACCATGGTCAGCTGCTCAAGGTTAAATCTTTGCTATAAGTACTGCCAAAAACTAAGACTTTTCATTTCACAGAATGCAAAATTAAAGTCTCCAACACGGTAGCTGGTACTTTTATATGTTAAAGTCGGACTTCTTCTACTCCCATTTAACTAGCAAAGATGTTTCAAAAGCTGCACAAATTTTGTGTATTTGCCCTGTGCATGTTCAAACAAAAGAAATTCTCTTACATCTACACTCATATGGAGATTTAAGTTCCTTCATTTGTCTTTACCTAGATGAAATCTGATGCAAATCTCATTGGCTAAATGTTTTTAACTTTATCTCAAACCTTTGGTACTCTTTGATATGACCTTGATATTCACTCTAAGCATGGTTCCCATGCTTTTTTAAAGACAAATTTCCAGGTCATTTCCAGGGTTTTTCCAAGATGAAATTAATTTTTTCAAGGTTCAGACATGGCTGTTACCGAATAGTATTAAAGAACATTCCAGATTATAAAACATGCATTTTCTAAATCTAAAGATGTTTCTATTTCAAGACAGTCCAAAACATCTAAGTCAGAAAAGAGGATCATGTATAAAACCATAAAATGTATCACACGAAACAAGTTGGACTATAGTCCTATAAATTGGCATGCAAAGTCATTCCTAATCTACGGAATAAACATTCTAACTTAACTTGCTGACCTGCACTATGTTGCTACATGGAAACAACATAATGAACATAAATTAGTTGTTTCCTTTCTAACCTTTAATTCTAAAGAATTCTAAAGCAATATATAATAATGTTATACAAAGTAAACTTTTCTTATCATAGTATGAAAAAAAACCAATAAATGCAAAGTATTAGAATCTTATCTTGTAATAAAAAAAGTTTAACCCTCAATTAATTTGTACCAATAAAATCCGAACAAGATTTTTCAAACAACCTAAATTTCTTAAGAGGATTTGGTTAAAAATCGATCATTTAAAAAATGTTTACAAAAGGGTTGATTTAAATTTTGACAAAAGACCCTCAAAATTAGGTATTGTTGTATAAACAAGAACTGAATTTTCTATAAAATCATGTCTTCTTGTACTTCAATAAACCAGTCCTCAAACTTGTATTGATGGAGGGACTCGTATCTTTGTTTAATATATAATAAAAGTGATGACAATTTCCCATTTCTCCTGCATCCTATTTAAGATCAGAAACCAATGCATCAAGCTACATGTCACTGTGTAATAGTTTTGCACCAAAGTTCAGCTCAGAGATTCGACATTTTTGACAACAAAGTTGGCTTAAAACGAATAGCAGTCCGTTTTCTAATACGGGTTTCCTCCAAATATTCCCATCCCATTTTTCACATTTGGACATTTAGGTTGGGGTATGGGGTCAGCTATTCATGTCGAAATTTGGAATTTGCCACCACCATGCAGTAGTGGCATATGATAGTGGCATACCAGCGGGCCTAGCAAATTTAAGTGATGTGATAGCAACTAATACTTGCATGAAATCGAGAGGAAAATGGTTTATTTTCTCAGAAATGGCAAGTATTATAATCGTTATATCTTTAATCCATGGACAGACTAAACGAAACTTCAGCATAAATGAAACCTGACCAGATACTTGCCATTTGCAGAACTAGTCACATGACTCCACAAATCTCAAACGACATCCATCTGAAGTCCAATAAGCATGTGATATCAACTCCTTTGTAATGTACAAAAATTCAGTAATATTAAATGAAAGTCAGATACCTTTTGTAAAAACCAAAAGGAACATGTAACTGTCAACATATTTATTTTGAGAACAATGACAAGAAACCTGTCGCTGTCGCAGCAATCTGGCCAGTCCGATTCATCAAGCAGAGAGCACATGTCAACGTTGTAATCACATGTTACAACAAAACCCTGGTAGTTGTTCTCTGAATAAATATACAGAACTATGTGTTCTTTCGGGTTTTTTTAAATATTTTTATTACAACTAGTATACAACTTTCAAATAATATTTTTTCTTTGATCTACAACATTTGAAATGGGTTATTATTGATAACACGTAACTACTGGATTTATGAGGTCATGAACATGTAGGTTGTGAGATACGTGTACTCGTGTGACCAACAATGCAAATCGCGAGTACCATGTAAAATTTCATCAACGCCATCGATGTATCTTGTCTTTCAGCAGATTAAAGACATAACAATTTGAATACAAGCAATTTCTGAGAAAATAAATAATTTTCATATCGATTTCATGCGGGTATGACTCGATTTAACAACGTTATCCTTTGCTGCCACCATGTTGGCCTCTTGTGATGCTTGACTGGTTTTCATACATTCCATGTAAGAAAAGATATGGATATCGAGCTGTCTGAAAAAAGTCTACTAGACGAATCTAATCCACTGAGCAATTGGACTGACTCAACAAATATGTTAATGGCAAGCACCCAAATGATCCATACTGCAACCTTCGAATATTATGGTCAGATCTCGATAAATTTAACTCACGATCAGTTCAGTTACAACTCAATTACGTAATGGTTTCGAGCTTCAAGTGGTGGCTGAAAATTCTCGGGTTTTTCCCGACTTTCTTCAATATTTGCAAAATTCAAGGACTTTTCACAGTTGGTAAAAAATTATGAATTCTCCCAACTTTTTCCCGATTTTCCCGTAGCGTGGGAACCCTGTCTAAGGCATAGTTTTGCATTTTAATGTGGTAATCACATTGAGCCATGAAGTCCTTGAGTAAAAAGCCCATGTCAATAATACTATTCATTCTGGAGGAATAGCAGCAACACTGCCTACCCAACTGCCATAGATGTATTTGGGGAATTCATGTTTTTCCAAATTTGGATAGGTTGAATTGTTTGCAACTGAAATTGAAACCTTTTAAAAGCCATTTAAATTTTTAGGCAGCCAAGCCCTAATAATCTGGTGACACTATCATGATATTGTGTGCACAAAAATACCTTTATCATATATATATCTCATTGTTATGAAGAGTAGATAATCTAGCTTAATACCAATAACATGCTGTTTTTCATTCTTACAATTTTCTCTTGAATGAAAATAAGACATATGTTTCCATTTGCATGAATAGATCATAATGTATGCTATCAATCTCTTAGGTTAACAAAAGAGCCACAATGTATTTATTTTTTTAAGGTGTAAAAAACTGAACAAAATTACCTCATAGGAAAGAGCTCTACAGTAACAAGCTATTTTCACTTGAATGAAAAAAAGTCTGCTGAATTAAATTTAAGGGGTAAAAAAAAAGTCTGCTTTTTGACATTAATATTGATAAGAAACTAGTAATTTTTTCAATAAGATTTTGAAAAAGAGTTCCATTCTGTATATCTATCGGATGTAAGACTCACTGTGCTATATTTTGCTAAATGAATAAAGCAGCAGTCTTTGAAACAAACATAATATATAACATAAAACAAAACAGATATCTTCCAAGATATATTTGGTCTCTGTCTGAACAATATTTATGACAAGAGAACATCTTAACATTTGACAAGACAATATCAGAGTATTCTGAAGAAAGCTGCAAACTTGTTCAAAACTCTCCAATATAAAAAAGAAATTTTAACATTAAATAATTGTCTACCGACTTCAAATAGGTCATACACAAAAATAAATACATATACGATCAATGCTAGTATATGTAATTATTTTAGTACATAGGACTGCTTGATAATATCTTAATTGCAAGTTGATACAGTAATGTGAAGAGAACAAAATATCTTAAGAGTTGTATATTTTTGATATTCTAACAGAAAGTGTTAAGCTGTTCTATTTAGTCTTCAACATTTATATGTGATGATTTGTGAAACAATAAAATAGAGTACAATAAAAAGGCACCCACTGAGTTTTTAATCAGACATGACTGCAAAACAACCCTGCCAAACTGATCTTTTTAAAATTTTTCATGCATATGATCAGGTATAATATACTGTTAATACATGTATATATTTATTTTGAGCAATATTTCTTCTCCTGGGATTTCCTAAACAAAGTATCATAATTTGGGAACACCAATAGCTAGCATGGTAAAAGCAGCTGATAAATAAGAGACAGTTTAGCTTAAACAGTATTTATTAACAGAAGTCATTTTGGAAAGTATATAAAACTTAACAAGAGATATAGACCATTTAGCAACAAGCATACACTTATTTCAAAAGACTGTTTGGTCAGCAGAGCTGTTCATAAACATACAATGTTTAATGTACAGTAGTCAGCTCACACCACAGAGCCCCCAATGTTCTAGCCTGTTTATGGCTTTCACAGTAAGGTGTTCTGTAAATAGGGCTGGAAAATTTTTGTGCCTCCTCATGAACAATGCCAGAAGAACTGAGTGAACTGCTCATCCAGTTAGTGTAAGGTAAACAATGGTCAGAATGTCCAAGCTATTCTTAGTGACATCTTTCTCAGCTACATTTAACTTCCCTCACCACCAGCACTAGTGAAACATTGTCAGTCCCTTTTTATGTGTACTGTACTTACATTTAGAAAGCATGGACATCATTTTCAAATTGCTGCATTATGATTCTTAAGTTTGCCAGACAGTGACCAGTTAACAATTAAAACTTATAAACATAACTTAACATGTAGATTCAAAATACTGTGTTTATTTCTCAGACATCAATAGGTAACAATGACACTCTTTTCAAAAACCATTTGTCATTTAGCAATAGATGTACTGATGTTCAACCAGTGAACCTATTACTGCAAAATAGTTTCTCTTTGACTATACAAAATATATTACCATCAGAAACCAAACAAATATGAATTTTGCCTCATATTACAGATCAGGCATCAGCAACCTTTTAAAACTGCTGTGCCAGGTCCGCTTAATTGTGGAGTGCTACGTGCCTAGTCATATTTCTCGCTTTAATTGAATTATCATTTTTAGTACAGTAAAAACTGTTTTGAGCAACCTCTGCTATGAGCGACCACCTGTCATTTCTGACCACAATTGTAATGCACAGATCGATTTTATTACATAAACGCTCTGTCGTGAGAGACCACCTGCTGAACACGACCAGCGACCATGATATCTTGGCAAAATATGCATCTTCACACTGCTAGGAACAACCGCATCGCAAAAATGAGGATAAACTCCACCGACCTTTATTTAATCCCTGTAACAACGACCGCTCAAACTGTTTTTTAAAAAAAAAAAAATAGGCTGGCTACCGATATTGAAATTTTGTAGGTATCCTTATTGTGTTTGACAGTTTTTGTTGTAAACCAGACTAAAGTACATGTAGATTATTCACTAGTCTGGTTCCCTGCTTTGTATGCTCCCTGCATTAGTTCTCCACTATTCGTGTTGGGGAGAGCAACGAAGGGAACATACAAAGCAGGGAACCAGACAAATTATTCCTGCACTCAGCCTGCTTCCTGGGCTTATCGAAAATCATATGTATGAGTAGGACCCAGCATCCCTATGAACGACTGTATCGTGAGAACATACAGAGACAACACTGACCTATATGTAATCAATTGTTACAATGACTGCTTGATTAACGATTGTTCTGATCAAAAACAAACATAAAAGGAATAATACATTTTTTAAAAAAAAAAGGGATTGTGGCTACTGGTGATAGATGCTACAGTGGTCGCTTATATTGTTTGTCTTTAGAGTTAATCCGTATTGCCTGGGGGTGAATAAGGTCATTGTCTATTAAACCAGCAAGAGAGAATCGTTTGCGGGATTCAATTGATAATGTTCAAGACTTGTGATGTTTGTTGTTTTTTCCCACAATATTAAGTGATTACATCCCAATCACAAAGCTGTCATCTATTCAAATTGCTGCAACCGGGTTATACATTTTGTTTATGGTCTCTCAAGACAGGTGGTCTCTCATAGCAGGTTTGTACAAAAAGACCAGTTTCCAAGGTCCAGTTTCAGAACAATTTCAAGAAAAATAACCACAATCACTGCACATACATTCTATTCTTTATTAATAGTTCTTGCTAAAATACTGTATGCATGCATCTAAAAACAAAATTAAATAGCAATAAACATATACTTCTATCACTAAACATGAAATCACATTTACATTTGAAGATCACATATTTTAGCATATGAAATCGTTTCTGAATTACTTGTTTTCCTTTATAACAACCTAAATTTGTTTTACTGACATTTAAACCGCTTTTTTGCGAGTGGTCTGCTCTTTTTCACTTCCTTCAGTTACAGTAACTATTTTCTCCAGCCTTAAAATTTGTCTCTTTTAAGCTGGAGATTTGTCCATTGTTATTAAGGTTTTTGGTGTAAAATTATTTGTGCTCAGTTGTAATATCGAACATAAAGACGGTTTTGACTGGGCTGTGGGAAAATATGAAAAATCTATACATGTGCATTGCATATCTAACAATTAATGAAATAAAAAGAAACAATTAACTCATCCAGAAACAGAACCATTTACTCAAGAGTCAAAAGTCAATGGCTTCATTCAAAGATGACATACTGGGATTAACTCTATAGACTATAAGCAAAATGTGTAACCCTGTCGCACCAACTTGAATAGACGACAGCTTTGTGATTGGGATGCAATCACTTAACATCAGGGGGAAATACAACAAACATCACAAGTCTTGAACACTATCAATCGAATCCCACAAACGATTCTCTCTTGCTGGTTTAATAGACAATGACCTTATTCACCCCCGGCAATACCAATTAACTCTAAAGACAAACAATATACGCAACCACTACATCAACTCTGGCACTACAACAGCAATTCGTAACATGTACATTTGCCTGGTTTACAGACTGTAGCATCTATCACTGGTAGCAACAATCCCCTTTTTTTAATATTCCTTTTATGTTTGTTTTTTTATCAGAACAATCGTTATTAATCAAGTGGTTGTTGTAACAACTGATTACATATAAGTCAGTGATGTCTGTCTGTTCTCGTGATATGGTCGTTGATAGAGATGCCGGGTCCTATGATAAAGGCCAGGGAGCAGGCTAAGTGCAGAATAATTAGTCTGGTTCCCTGCTCTTTATGCTCCCTGCATTGCTCAACCCTATACGAATAGCGGAGAACAACGCAGGGAGCATACAAAGCAGGGAACCAGACTAGGAAATAATCTCCATATACTTTAGTTTGGTTTACAACAGAAACTATACACTATAAGCATAGCTAAAAAAAATTCAGACATCAGTAGCGAGCCTATTTTTTTTAAAAATTTTTTTAAAATTTAAAATGGTATAAGCAGTCATTTTTACAGGGATTAAATAAAGATCGGTGGAATTTATCCTTGTTTTTGTGATGCAGTCGTTCATAGCAGTGTTGAAATTCATATTTTTCCAAGACATCGCGGTCGCTGGTCGCGTTCAGCAGGTGGTCGCTCAGAACAGATCATTTATATAATTAAATCGATCTGTGCATTACGATTGTGGTCGGAAATGACAGGTGGTCGCTCATAGCAGAGGTCGCACATAGCAGTTTTTACTGTATATAATTTTCATTTAACAGCTTAATATCTTATTAGCATGTTGCTATATTTGTAATCCTATGCTTTCATTACTCACATCAGCCACATTATTAAAGTATTGTCAACAAGGAGAGAACTTGAAATTAGCTTATGCTGGCTGATGAATCATTTAATTTAATTTTATGTACTATTATGAATCTATAGTCTTAAAATAAGTAATAGAAAAGAGTGAGAAGCAACAAGCTTCTTAAAATTCAACAAATAATTTATGTCACTATAATACAATGTGAAAATGTCATAAGACCTTATGATATTGTGAATTAAATCTCCAATAATCCTAGAATTTCTAATACAAGTCCTAATGAATGAAGTTCTGAATTTAAATAAATTTTTGTGGTAATTCCAAATAATTTCCAAAGCTAAATTTGTTGATGTGCCTGTAGTCTCTAATGTACTAATGTATCAATGGCCTGAACTGTAATGATGTGCCAACAGTCTTTGTTGAATCACAGTAAGATAATCCAAGGTTTCCTTGTTTGAATTCACTAAAATTTACAGTTAATGGCTCTGTCCAAGAATATTATTAAGCACTTTGTATTTCCAGAGAGGAATCACTTGAATTAAATAATTTCAGCCCAAATCAAACACTGAACACAACAAATGATTCTGCCTCACGATTTTACAGCACAAATGAATAATTTCTGGACTAACAAGATTATACCAAAAAAATTAGACATAAAAGAAGATCCAGGATGTAGGACAAAAGTTCATTTCTAGAACAATCAAAGATATAATCAGACATGGTCTGTTACTAAAATTATAATACAGAACATGGTAAACATAATGTCCTTGACTCAGACCAAGATAATAATCATAATGTTTAACCTACACTCACAGAGAAATATAAACTATGTATTAGTTGTTTACAGAATTAAAAAAAATTCAATGATTCTGGTCAGGTAGACAATGAACTTGATTTCAGGCAAGGTCAACTACAAACTAGAATTTTACATAACCCATAGCATATAATGAATTTTTACAAAATCATAACAATCAATGGAAATTAAATATACAGAACAGTAATTTCCATGATGACTTTTAAATATAAATACTGTTTAAATCAACTTGACAGACTAGCAAGAACCAAAAATCTCCATTAACTTAGCTGCTACCAAGTGGATGAATACACATCCAAGCATATTTTCTGGTTACAGTCTACCACACCAGTCACCAATAAAACTGAAGTATATTAAATTGAGATTTTACATGATCAATGGACCATCTGGAGAATCTTGTCTTTTGCCATCACTTACAAAGGGGCCTGGAAAGTATAATAATAAAGTACAAGGTTACTTTGAACCAATGTGGTCTAAATTGAGCACTGTTCCAGTAAGAAGTATGTTCCAAGCTCTCTGATTTTCACAAGCTCAGAGACCATTCCAACATCTGAGTTTCTGAGAGTACTTTGTGTAGTTACACAATCAATATAAAAACAAATCTAGCTGAAACTTACAACACAGACAACCAGCTGTTCTATAGTAGCCTGTGACACATCTGTGCCCATCTTTTGGTAGAAGTCCACCACACTGGCCACCATTGAGGCACCCACCAAATACAGAAAGGAGAACACTGAATACATTACCATGTCCTGTAAGGAGAAAAAAACCCCACCAAAATAAACAAAGAAGTTACCCCTTTTTGTTGAGACAGCCTGTTATTTAGCAAGAACAAAACTTTCATAAATGGAAATTAAAACATTTTATCACTGAGCTTACTCTAACAATGTAACACCGGCTTACTCTAGGGTTGGATGGGCATAAGTACTGATAGAAGTACAGATACACACATGAATGTTAAAGTGATAGTTATGTTGACTCAACAAAAACATATATTAAAGTTATGTTGACTCAACAAAAACATATATTAAAGTACCAATGTGAATTTAAGGAAAACAAAATTCTCCATTACACAGATGTCTGATATCAATTCTGCCTAGTCCTCAGAGCTCTCAGTACAGAGCATCCATGCATTCTGGACATATAAGCAAGGTCTGGATTCTCAATTTTCTAAGGCCATATGTCCCATCAATGCATATCATTCTGAGCCATAGTCCTATATATCAAAAACCCTTCCTGATGAGCATGTGGTATAAATTCTCTCAGGATTAACCAGTTAACTATTGTGTACACATCTGACATGCTTGTGTCTTCTTTAGAAGCGTGGTAGTTCATGACTGTTGTCTATGCTAGTTTGAAACTCTGCAGTCAGTAGCAGTATAATTGAGGATAAATGAACTTACTTATTAAACTAATCACACATTCATTTACTGTTGATACGCATGAAGTCTAATACATCAATTAAACTCTTCATCAATTATGTCCTGGGATATATCGGGCCAGAGCTTAGTTAGGTCTTCAAACTTATGGCTGATTTTCACCACTCAAATAGGTACAAATAAGTAAAATTGTATGACTCTCCTTTTAAAATTATGAAGCACTTTTCTTAAAAAAAAAGAATGCATGTGTTTCATCACAAAATAAATTTTAAGAAATAAATTATATTTTTCTATACTCTGCACATATCAAATTCATAAACTGTATCTAAGCCATCACATACATCTAATGCTATATTTTACAAAAATATATCTAGAGAGCTGGTGAGGGAGGGGTTTGGTGTGTGCAAGTGAAATTTTGATAAAGATACAAAAATTATCTGTTCTGAGTTTCTATTTATGTTACACAAGCTGACTTAAATGATGTGCTTTGGAAATGGATATGATAAAACATTGGACAAAACAATTAGTTTTGTCAGCAGTGGCCCTGGATACATCCACCGAGCCACAATTTGCTTCAAACTGGGCTAATGTTGTCTAATTGAGAATAAAAACAATCTTTTCTTATAAGCCCATATAAAATGACTGGCAATTCAAATCTAAATAAATGAACATAACTTACATTTTCTTTAAAGCATTTAATACACTTACAAACAAATAATAGTTGGTAGACTTAGCATTGTCAAATATCATCACCACACACATACACATATATGCAAACACTCACATAATAACAACCACACTGACATTAAATATTTGTAATAAATACACAAGGTTTCTGTCTTTAAAATCCATTGGATGGCAGCATATAGTCATAAGGTAGTTTTTGCTGCTCTCATTAGTTCAGTTGAAGGAAGAGGTTGGAAGGTAATGCAGCTGTCATTTGTGTTCATCTCAGCATTCATCAGAATGTTTCATTCTTCAACATGCATCCCTTTGATTAACAAGAACTTCAAATGAACTGGGCTGTTCCACTTTGTTAACTTTACTATGCAAATTAGTCTAATGGGCTTCCCCATGGCAGTCTTCAAATGACTTAAACCTAGCTACTGTGAACTAATTAAGTAATAGGTGATTTAGTGGTTGCTAATACATGACCATCTTGCCTTTTAATTTTTTCTCTGACAATTAACTGTAAAAACTGCCCCAAGGATAGTTTTACATGAGCTGTAAGCAAGGCTTTTTACCGTATGTACACACTATATTACAGGGATATAATGAGGTGGTCATTTTTTTCCTGTTTGTTTTTTACCTAAGATTATCGAAAATCATGTTTTACAAAACATGACTGTGTCGGGGGCTTTGGAGGATTTGTGAGAATAAAAAATCATATTTCTAGCATGACATATCATGTTCTGGTAGGTATGGAATAAACTAGGGGTATGCAACCTGTTTTACATAGCATGCCACTTTTTTCCGGATTAATTACAAAATGAACAAAGACATGCCACCAGTAAGAGAGTAACACTGTTAAAATCGAGATTTTTGGCTGCCCTTCGTGTGACACACAAAACCTCTTGACGTGCCATCTTTGCATGCCATAGGTTACCGACCGCTGGAATAAACAGTTAAATTTGTTTCATATTAAGGACTTGTTATAAAAAATTGTATTTTTTTATACCAAGAACATAATAACAGCAATTTCCACTACTGCTACTATTTAGAAAGGCAACTTATCTACAAAACAAGAACAAAATTAAATTACTAATTTTGGTTTATAATATAAACTGCTTAGTCTACTATAAAGGCATATATAACAATAAACTGCAGCAAAAATTATGAGTGATGAGGGTTGAGGTAAGAAACAATAAGCTTACAAATTCCCCCCAATACTAATTTCTCAATTAAAACTTCCTGATTCTAGAGATGTGGGCTCCAAAACTGTTTGGTTTGAACTGTCCCTGTGATGTATCAATTACAGAAAAAAAGCAGAACCAACAAGTTTTGTAAAACTTAACAAACAATTTAATTATTAAAGTTATAGATGAAAATGTGAGAGGAACTTAAAGTATTATGAACCAATCCAATCCTTATAAAAGTCTATGAAATGAATGACAAGTTCCTCATAAATTTCAAAACCGGAAATGTACCAGTCCTCCAACAACTGTGACGATGTCAAGATGGCGTTGTCCAGAATTCCTTCGAATAATTTATAACAGTTCCAGAATAATATTACAGTTCAAATAATGAGCATTTCTATTTCCATTGAACAGTCCAAACAAATGTTTTTACTCTTGAATAATATCTAATTACAACATAAAACACACCTGTAGACTTAACGGCAATTAAAAGCTGAGAGGCTCTGACTTTCCACCAGGCTCACTATTCATAAGCAAATCTATGAAGCCGCTAAGAAGAACATCACATAGTCCATGCAGCGAAATCAGCCCACCGCAGTACTAAGGTCACGGAAAGTTCCAGCCACAAAGAGCTCTTCGAGATTACTAACAAGCTAATGTCAAGGAACAAATGTACATCACTTCCAACTACCTTCTCTCCAGACCTGTTTGCAAATTTCTTCCGTGACAAAGTACAAACCATTAGAGATAAGCTTGACAACACAATTTCAAATGACTTGTCACCATACAGTTGCGATACAGAATTTCAACGGCAACCATTAGCAGCATTTAAACCTGCCTTCATGGATTTAGTACATACAATCGTGATGAAGAGTGTACCAAACTCATGTGAACTTGATCCAATTCCAATATCACTGCTGTTTGAGTGCTTAGATCCAATATTGCCTTCACTAACTGATGTTATTAATACCTCTCTCTCATCTGGGGAATTCCCATCATTTTTGAAAAGTGCCAATGTAAAGCCTCTGCTGAAGAAACCAACACTCGACCATAACGATTTAAAGAACTACCGCCCAGTTTCTAATCTCCCATTCATGTCAAAAATCTTAGAAAAAGTTGTTCTATCCCAACTTGTATCTCTTCTGAATTCAAACAGTCTTTTTAGCAATGTACAGTCTGCATATCGTCCTTGCCACAGTACTGAAACTACTCTTCTGAAAGTAGTTAATGACCTTCTCTCTGCTTTGGATAGCAGAAAGATTACAGTCCTCACCCTCCTTGATTTGTCTGCAGCATTTGACACAATCGACCATGATATATTACTTCACCATCTCCAGCATGTATTTGGCATTCATGATACAGCCTTACTGTGGTTAAAGTCCTACTCAGTCAACAGGACACAAACTGTGTCCGCAAATGGAACATACTCTAGGCCAGTTGATCTATGTTGTGGAGTTCCACAGGGGTCTGTTCTTGGACCTGTTCTCTTCATTCTATGCACTCAGCCACTCCCATGTGTCATAGATCATCATCCAGTGTCTCACCAATTGTATGCTGATGACACCCAAATATACAAATCTAGCCATCCAAATGAAGTTGATACTACCATAAAAGGTGTAGAGAGGTGCTTTTGTTGTTGTTGTTGTTGTTGTTGTGGGGCTTAACGCCATTTTTCAGCACACGATAGGCCATACATGGCGGCCAGTATTAATGGTGGAGGAAGAAACCGGGAAATCCGCGGAAAGAACCACCGACCCACGAGAAGCTACTGGCAAGCTTTCTCACATATCCACATTCGCCGAATCTTAGACTCAAACCCATGCAGACAGAGGTGAGATGGCAGTGATCCGTAACGGAGAGTGCTTTGGACCACTCGGCCACTCGGGGCCCCCCATAGCGAGGTGCATTTCTGATGTGAAACCATGGATGACATGTAACAAGCTGCAGATAAATGATGATAAAACTGAAGCCATTCTGATTACAACACAAAGACTTTCTCATTCACAACCTTTACCTCAAAAAATAAATATCAGCAACACCAACATTAAATTCACACAGTTAGTAGGAAACCTAGGTGTTACTCTCAACAGTACTCTCACATTGCACCAACATGTCATGAACATATTAAAGGCTGCATATCTTGCGCTGAGACACATCAGCTCCATTCGCAAATATCTTTCAGTTGACGCCACTAAAACACTTGTGTGTTCCTTAGTACTTTCAAGATTGGACTATTGTAACTCAATTCTGTCTGGTTCATCTCAATATCTACTCCAAAAACTTCAAAAAGTTAAAAACACAGCTGCTCGGATCATCCTTAGAGTACCATGATCAGAGCACACCTCCCCCCTGCTCTGTACCCTACACTGGCTATCCATTCGATCCAGAATTAAACACAAAATTTGTTCTCTGTGCTACGTTTCACTGACAGGGTCCTGTCCGACATACCTATCCAATCTCACCCATGTGTACACACCAGCAAGATACTTAGCTCCTCTTCTGACAATCATACACTCATTATTCCCACTATGAAAACAAAGTCATATGGACAACGTTCTTTTGCATACCAGGGCCCAGCAACGTGGAATGAATTGCCCACTGAACTAAGACACAAAGACACAGTGATCTCATTCAAGAGCGCTCTTAAAACTCATCTATTTCAACTGCAAGAACAAACTTAAAGACCTAATAATGTTTCCTACCTTAAATATTTTCAGCATGTTTTATGTTTTCCAATTTCATGGTGTTTGTTTTTATGTAATCATATCATTATATATAATTTTTATGTTTTTAGGTGTTGTCTAATGTTGTAAAGCGCTTAGAGCTTCTGAAGATTAGGCGCTATACAAAGTCCTCATTATTATTGTTATTATAACAGGTACACAAGAAATGTGAATGACTCCAAAACTGGAATGAAACTGATTGCTCAGTTCTCTTGTTATATACACTTTCTATTGCAACTGTATTTCGCAACAGTCCCCATGTGACAGAATACACTACTCATTTTGCATTGAACTGGCCTATTCATGTGACATAGCCCAACCAATGGGAAGTTACAGAATTATTCTAGAAATGTCAAAATACCATCATCCACTGAGAAAATAAGCCATAAGCACCATTTAAGTCTTACTATTGAGATTATTATTAATAATTGTACAATACATAGTATGCATCTATTTATTTATCCTATGCAATACCAAATTCTTAAGATACTCAGGTCACATAAGCAAAATATAAACTAAAGATATTCTGTAACAATCATAACCATGAATAAAAATTATAAAAATCAGATAAAATCATGTACCAGGAGTTACAAAAAAATACAGTTATACAAAACAGCAGTCTGAGTGTGGTCCTTTTTAACCTCAGACACAGAAATAAAAACACACACATTTCAGTTTAAAACAACAAACAAAATTATACTGATATCGAACAGCTCTGTCTCTGTCTCTGTCTCTGTCTCTCTCTCTCTCTCTTTTGTATACATTCTTCTTTTTTCTCAATTTGTTCAATTGATATCACACATGTCTTTCTTCTACACTCTCACTTCTTCCTCCTGGACACTCATTTTCTGCAGGCTGAGGGTCTATGACTCTTGCTGTTAAAATCATATAGGTAGCTCTGAACTTGTGAATGGATTACAGTTTGTTCATAATTTTTGGTTTCTGTCCATTGCTAATCAACCTTAGATGCTTTAAAATCAGCATATTTAAGGCATCTGTTAACAATCAACTACTCTGCAACCAATCAGACCCCAACCCCTTTATCACCAAAATTTCCCTCCACCCCTGTCAGTTGCTCCAGGCTCAATCATGATTAAAAATCTCGTTTACAATGGAAATCATTTAAACCTTTGATTTGAGTAACCTAGGATCACACAACACAGTCCTTTATTTCACTTTTCAAAGAATCCCACACATCCATGTTCATCAGCTTCATGGTTTCCAACAGCCATTCCTTCACTCATACAGCACTTCATTAAATCCAGTCAAGCAATATCAAGCATGAAATTAACAAGAACATTAAACAGCTGGGTCTACCTACTGAAGGTATTATGGCAAATTTGAAAGTAAACTGGTAAATCTTAATATGGTGGAAATTTTTATCAGACCTACAATTGATAAATGTGAGGAAAACATCTTGAACTACATGTACTTGATACTGATATGATACCCGTGTGCTTTCAACATGCATTTTTAAGACATACTGTATATACTGTATATACTCATGTATAAGCCGAATAATTTAGGAAAAAATAAAGGCCTGGAAGAAGGGGGCGGGGGCTTATTTGCAGGCCAATGTCTAAACTTGATAGTTTTTAAGTCTTTTTGTTGACTACTGTAAAGGCTGTAAATCTTGGGACATGACAAAATAATTCTTTTCTGTGTCCTAAGACATGCATGTAAAAAAAATCATTTTCAGTGATCTGACACTTATTAAACTGTTATCAAGTACTATGATTGATTTTGTTATTATTTTGCATGTGCATATTTTCTGATTTCTCCAACACAAAATTAAATAAAGGTAAATACAGACTTCATAATTCGTGGGCCGGTTGAGTTTACCCTGGAGACCAAGCTGAACTATAATGTACAGTACTTTCACAGTGCACAGTGTCACTTAAATCCTTATTTATTCCCAAACATATTACATGCAGATTTTGCTTTATTCATTGTTTCGACCAAACTGCATTCTTCCAGATAACATTTCAGCTAGTCCTTAATAGCTGTTTCATTTATGTTGAATCACGCGCCCACAAGTTGCTAATTTTCAATGATATAAGCGAACCTACAAACTGAGGTAATATTTATGAAAAGGTACATACGTTTAATTGTACAAGGCACATAACCATCATAACTTACATGTTCAAGAAGAGTGGTAATAATAAAGGCTAAAATTCTCATTATAGATCAACTAAGATCATCATCAATCTATGTTAGTTTTGTGTTTTGGACTGAACAACATCATAACTTTCCACACAATTTAAAGCTTGATGTTTTGGCATCTCCTCTGTTGATAACTGGTGGATTTGTCTTTCATTTTCCGACAGCAATATAGGCCAGTTAATCATTAAAACCCTGAAACTGCTTTGTGTTAAGAGGGAATTTTGGGCTGGCAACAGTACATTGATGTGCAATTGCCTTTCATTCCATAATATTAGCACGATTACCATAGTTTTGTACAACGGGGTGTAAGGCATACCTGTCAACTTTTCAAAAGCCAAGTAGGGGGACTGAAGAAAAAAATAGAGAGATTGGGACCTAAAATCGGGAGGTTTTTCGTGGCATTTTTAAAGCCTTGTTTTCACTAAATATTGATTGATCTTCAGGTCTAATATGGGTGAAATTTGCAAAGGACGCACGGTTTCTCCCTGTGACGTGCCTTATTTTCCCCCAAGACATGCCCTATTTTCATATTCTGGTCAGCTGCGGCCAAACTGCACAGTAGCTAAAGGTTAGTCTTAAACAAACAAGCAAGAAAGCCAGCACGACTAATTAAAAGTTAATCCTTATTGATGCAGCTATTTTGTGAAAACGACTGGCCCTCCGTCATGATTTAAAGCAACCATGTTCTACACTACCGTGTGTTACGCAAACACCAGCAACTGATTGGCAAATAAAGAATTACCTAAATAAAGGTACCTAAATAGGCAGTCTCATGGTACCGTACATGTGGCAACTATCTTCCCCTCATTGTATATCCAACCTTATTCCCTTATTGTCAACTCGTAAGGCATTTAGTATTGTTTACTATAAAACATATGTATTCTGAATTAGTTTTTTGAGGACACATATGCTGCATGGTATGTATTTTCATTCCTTCTTTTACTTTAACGATGGTAATTAAAGTTTGTATATATGATATAAAAATGCCAGTTGCTCACTTGTGAAGTTTCTTTGGTGGGAATGGAGCTACAGCATATGGAGTTACAGCATTTACGATGACCATAACTGGGATTGAAATTAATTGCCGACAATTTTATTGTTGTGGTTTATTTTTTGTACTGTTTTATTTTCTGATTTTTGTATTGTTGTAGATTAAAAAAAATCATAAATTTACGTGAATAATGTTTAAACTTAACATCCTATTTAGTGAAGAAGCAAATTCTTTCTAGTAAAGTAATTATCTTGTCACGACAATATTCACAGGTGATACAACAGAACATGGCTTCCATGGATTGCATATATCTATTTATGTAGGACTTTTTTTTTTGGAGAAATGAAAATCAAAGACATAATGTAATAATCAAGAGTTCTCTGCAAAAATCAGGAGATATTATGAAATTGGAAGGTAGGCGTGGAGTGACCCCAAAATTCGTTTTTTTTCCTCCCAACGTGAGAGTTGACAGGTATGGTGTAAGGTTGCTTACATCAAAGCAAACAACAACTAAGCTTTTATAGTATTAGCATAATTTTTGAAGGATTATTCCAAAACTTCATTATTGTATTTTGGAGATATCATTAAAGTTTAGTGCAGTGGTGCCCATGATTCAACTGCAAGGGATGTACTTCATTCAGCGGAATGTACTTCATTCAGCACGTGTTCAAACCTACAATGTACATGCGGTGGCACCATTATGTAAATACGTTCAGTAGCCTAATTGCGAGTGTTGAATCAAACCATATTGTTGTTCGTTGTGTTGTCATACTGGGATCAAATTTTAATGAGTTAGGTATTTACAATTTCAAGGCAAAAAAAAAAACGTAATTACTGGTGCACTGATATAAAATGTCCAATGCAATAATGCATAAACAAGCAATAATTGAGTCAAAAGGGAGAGGTAGTGTTACAGCAACTCACAATTGCTCATTTTTTGTCATCGTTCGATCAAATTATACACAAATCTAAATTAGGCAGAAACAATAAGAAAACAGAAAATTAAAGAAATTACTTTTCAAACAAGTTTATACCATTTCTTTTTAATAATCATACATGCTAAGCCTGAGATAAATATACGTGTACTGTTTGTTAATATAAGTTTGCCTAAATAAATGCATTTAAAACTTACCGCGTGTATCTTGTGATGTCTCAGAGTTGTGGGTCGGCTTATATGCAGGTCATGCACTTTTTAGTGTTTATACTTGTTCAGTTGGGGGGGGGCGGCTTATACGCGAACAGGCTTATACATGAGTATATACGGTACTTGTGAATAAGTTGGATTCAATTGCATAGATCCAGATTTGCCATCACATAATGCTGTAGCAGATTGAGTTCCATGCAAGCTCTTGAGATTAATAAGCAGAACAAGCAAAATAGACCATGATCTTGCAGAACATTTTAACCCAATTTAGAGATGAGTATATATGGTACTGAAATGTCATCAAGTACAACTGAAACTTTGTAGCTATTATCTATCATCTTGTCATAAATAATCTCTGGTAAACTAGTCAGAGCAGAAAACAAATTGTTTTTAATTACATTTCATGATAAAATGCTTTCTTTAAAACTTAAATATTTAAGGGCACTATGACACCAGAATAAATTCAGTTGACTCGGAAGAATACTATTCACACATTTTTATACTGCCACTGCTATTGAATACTCACTATTAGGTACCAACTGAATATTCACTATTAGGTACCAACTGAATATTCACTATTAGGTACCAACTGAATATTCACTAGTAGGTACCAATTGAATATTCACTATTAGGTACCAATTGAATACTGACTATTAGGCACCAATTGCATACTCACTATTAGGTACCAACTGAATATTCACTAGTAGGTACCAATTGAATATTCACTATTAGGTACCAACTGAATACTATTAGGTACCAACTGCATACTCACTATTAGGTACTAACTGAATATTTACTAACTGAATATTCACTATTAGTTACCAAGTAAATACTCACTATTAGGTACCAAATGAATACTCACTATTTGGTACCAAATGAATACTCATTATTAGGTAAAAACTGAATACTCACTAATAGGTACCAGTTGAATACTCACTATTAGGTACCAATTGAAAGGAAACAGGAGTATTAGCCCTGTCAAATTGAAGATCCATATCAAGAGGCTTGTAAGTGATGTCAACAGCAGTACAAAGATCATGATGCGAAAGTGCCATGCCAAAGGAAGTAACAACACACCCCCCTCTCTATGACCAGATGTGACAAGGCAAATGAAGGTGACCAGGGAAAGAATCTGAAACAGATAAAGGCACAAAAAATAACTCATTGATACTAGTTTGATTGATTTAATAAAGTGGTCCAAACTGTAAACACATTTTGATGAATTAATAAATATTATAATTATAATAATAATTTGCAGCCACCATATAAAGTACAGAACTTGTTCATCACATCACAGCATAATTCCTAGATTAAACAGTTATACATACAGCGAGACCCCTCAAAACTGAAATCCCTTGGGACCCAACATTTCTTTTTATTTGGAAGTCTTCAATGTATATTTGGTATATCTTTCTGTTTGAGACAAATCAAGCAATAAATAAATAAGGCTTTGGTAAATCTTACTGGACATCAAACATGGAACAAATTCACATTAAAATATGCATATGCTTCTCTTTTCCATATTGGGAGAGCTGCAAGGTTGTCCACCTCAGTGTGTCTTTGGGAATTTTACTTAGCTCTCATTTTCTCAGTATGATATAGTCAAATAAAGTGCTGAAGCAGCTGCAAAAGTTCAATAAACCAAACAACCTTTTCCATATTCATCTCAAATTTGATTAAGACATTTGTTCTTTCATAATGTCTCATACTTGTGAGTATAATGATTTGTCAACATAATAATTATGTATCTATTTTCAGAGTAATCCACTAAAAACTGTTAATAGTAGTTGCAATTATAAAATTCTGTCATACACTGCATCTAGCAAGCAACAACTCTAACAAAAAATTCAGTCATACACTGCATCTAGCAAGCAACAACTCTAACAAAAAATTCTGCCATACACTGCATCTAGCAAGCAACAACTCGAACAAAAAATTCTGTCATACACTGCATCTAGCAAGCAACAACTCTAACAAAAAATTCTGTCATACACTGCATCTAGCAAGCAACAACTCTAACAAAAAATTCTGTCATACATTGCATCTAGCAAGCAACAACTCTAACAAAAAATTCTGTCATACACTGCATCTAGCAAGCAACAACTCTAACAAAAAATTCTGTCATACACTGCATCTAGCAAGCAACAACTCTAACAAAAAATTCAGTCATATGCTGCATCTGCTGGCAATAATTCTAACAAAGATCACTGGAGCACACAGATTCACCTGAATGTGCATCTTTGGATGATAATGATAATACATACCAAATTTCACAGCAATTCATTAAAAAAAACTGCAAGAAAACTGTAAGAACTAGTGCTAACAAGATTGTGTCACATACCGCATTAAGTTACAAAACAAAAGGTCAACAAGTCAAATAAAAATATGGGAGCAAAGTGATTTTTTAGTAAGATTATATCAAGTGATTACTTTAATAGTTACCAAGTGTATGTACAATCCATCTAAAAACTGCAAGACTAATTAAGCTAATAACAAGACTGTACCATACACTGCACTAAGCAACAAGATAAAAATGCACATAACTCAACAAAAATTGTAGGAGCAAAGTGCTTTGTTGGTATGTACATATTTTGATGATAACTATAATATTTAACAGGCCCATATCATTTTTACCAAGTCTGATGACATTCCATAAACACGACATGCAAAAGGGCCTAATACCTTGCTTACATAACTTAATAGTTATCAGACTTACATGTATGATGATTTGTAAAAACACAACCCTATGTAAACTATCCCCTAAACTTTATATTATGTCGATTTTTAAACTACCTAATTTACCGCAGTCTGATTTAAATATGTTCCAAAAAGATCAAACAATAATTAATATAAATATCCGAGATCTTAATGATCTTTTCAACAAATTGTATCGAAACTGAAGGTGAAATATTGCTCATATTTTGTTATGTATATTTAATTTAACTGTTTGTCTGTTAGTTATAAAAAAAAATAATTTT
Source organism: Megalonaias nervosa (assembly GCA_016617855.1). Lineage (NCBI taxonomy): Eukaryota > Metazoa > Mollusca > Bivalvia > Unionida > Unionidae > Megalonaias > Megalonaias nervosa. Next base: position 179,808 of record JAECUM010029203.1, on the reverse strand, counting down.
CCATTACATGCTATTGTAATGTAACATTGTTTACTGGACTTGACCTTGTCCAGAATTGAGTTCAGTTCTGTTTGACCCAACTGACTTTTTATATTTTTTTAAATTTCTTTGATGCAAACAACTAATAATAGCTTCACTATCCTCTATGGGTATGAGTTCATTGACCCAATTATTATTCAGGTAAACATGTTGATTTGGGTCAAGGTTTTGGGGATTCCAAAGTGATTTTATAGGGTATTATGTTTTAAATAAACAAGGCTCATTAAATCATGCTAGAAAGTTATTTTCCATTAGGTAATGGTTGCTTTTAGAAAATGCTAATTTGTGACTTGAGGTCAAACAGAGAACTATATTATCCTGTGACTGTCAGAATCTTACCAGTCGTGCTTCAACATCTGGCACTTTAAACTGTATTATGTTGTGTCCAGTTTGGGCTGAATTTTACTTTCTTCAAATTATTGATTTCGAGTGATTATTTTCTCAGGAAGTACAAAAGTGCTCTGACAAAATTCTTTGATAAAGACATTCACTGGAATTTATACTGAATTCAAACCTGGAATGACATTTCTGTGATTCAACAAGAAACTGTTGATACATTAGTACGACTCAAGTCATAACAGACATATCATCGCTTTCAATTTTGGATCTCTTTGGGACTTGAACTGAATTTTTTTCAGGACTTCTTATTACTAGGACTTGTGTCTTTAATTCTTGGATTATTTTTGGATTTAATTTGCACAACCGTAAGTTCTTTTTTTCTAATTTTTCACTTTGTATTCCAGGGAAATAAATTATTTGTTAAATTTTACAAAGTTTGTTGTCTTCACTCTTTTCTGTAACTTATTTTCAAAGCAAAGACTCATAACAATTCAAATTCATTAATCAGCTTGATGACAACAGCCTATTCAGCAAGTCTGATCAAAATTGACCATAAATATAGCTGCTGTTGACAAACTCAGCTGATCAGATACAAGATCACATCGCTAAAATCCATAGCCCTCATTCATAATCAAACTATACTGATATGATGACATCTTGATGATATAAACGTATTAATGAAGTCTGACAAAATCCTATGAAACAAAGTTTCTAGAGTGGTCAAGAAACTCAGCTACTCAGATGTATGATCACCTATCATGTATAGACCTTGCTCATAAAGCCTGTACAATATCTTGATATCAGCATATTTACCAAGTCTGATAAAAATACACCATACGATCAAAATACCATACCTTGATTCATATGATGCTCAGCCAATTACATGCAATATCATCATTCTTCAAAGAAAGTACGATGTTATTTTCTTTTTCATCAAATTTTAATTTCCGGTAATTTTCTACATGCTTATATGAAAAGATTTTTTTGTCATGCATGCTGATCCCCCTTGGGACCTCAAAAAAACTTTCTGAGTCTCCAAAACTCCCAACACTGTCTGGGAATATGGCAGGTATATACACAACATATTGAAATTGTACACAGTAAGTGAATTCATTCTTATATATTGTGATCACTGGTTGTTATTATGAATAAAATTATGTGCATAGGCACCGCCTGTTGCCCAAGTCTAATGAAATATGTAAAAATAAATAATTATACAGCCCTGATGATACTCCTATATCAAAAGCAACTTGTTTCAGTTTTGTATGGTAACATATTGGATAACTTTCATTTTGATGTACCAACAAACAAAGAAAATATTGAAATCTCACCACTTGCAGTATTCTTAGTAATCCATTACAGGAGCAACAATACTTTTTGTTCATCATCAAAACAATGTTTTTCTCATATTGAAGCATATGAAATGGTTGTGTCCTAGTCTCTATCACTGGGTTTTTCTTCGTTCTCTTTCCTTCACTGGTTCCCAAAATCTGTTTATTTTGTTGCTCCTCTCTTCTAGAGTTCAATGGTATAAATAAATTCTTCTCAATGTTTTCTCTCATTGGCTGGATCAAGTCACCCTGGTTTCTGGGTGGGTGGGTGGTTTGGTGATCTATCAGTCCAAAGGAAGATGAAGGTTCATCCTGCGATAGTGTTAGATGAGAACTTTCCGAGTTGGACGAATCCATGTTTCTAATAAAAAAAAATTTAAAAAATGACAGAAAAAATTACACATTTATTTACATATTATGTGGTGAAGATCTATAATACAGTATACATGTAAAAGGTTTACTCATAAACACAAATCCCTTTGCCAACAAAAACATATTTTTAGTAGCAGACAATATATAAACTTGTATGGATGTAAAATAAAATGTTGCCAAGCCTGAAAATTATAACACAGTTACCTACTTTTGGTACAAATGAGTTATTTTCCTTAATATACAATAACATGCCAATTTTCACAAATATAGGTGAAACAGGATCTAAGAAAATATGGGTGTGATAAATGAACAATTGAAAATACAAAAGTTACTCAACCATGGTGATTTATAAATCTTTAAAACTAAGTTAACCATGCATACTCATCAACACAGCATTTTCTGTTAAACTGAAATTTTTTCTTTTGAAAACTGCATTACTTTATCAGAGATATAATTTTGATTGATGGTGACACTTTCAAACACTCTGAATGAATAATAACAAAAGTTATTAAACCCAAGTTTACACGTGCAAATGCATAAGTATTTGGGCAGCAGAGACATCCTCTTAGATAAACCTTTCACAATAGGTAATGGATAACGCTTTGCCCGGGGGACCAGTTGATTAGCAGCCCATTGGAATGTTGAATGGTTAGCAGCCAAATGGAACACTGAATAAACAATAACTGACTGACACAGGTAGATTTAAGATTTGGCGATTCATCGGTTGGGCAACTTTCATGCAGGGTTTGGTATGGCTGTGGCCCAAAACATGTTTAGAGGTGAAATAGGGGTTGGGGTGGGGTGGGGGTGGGGGTCAAGCCCTCCCACCCCTTGCCCCTATTTGCAGGCACCCATGTCTATGGAGTTCATATGCTTAAAAGAAATCTGAAAGAACTCAAACATTCTTTATTGATGAAGTATCGAGTAAAAGATAAGTTATTGAAGTAGAATGTCTTCTCTGACAAGCTGGAAATCCATCATGATGTAAGTCAGTCAGTTACTGATTTCAATTTATTTGTGTGATATTGCACATGCATGTACATGTAAGTAAATCAGCCTTTTGAAGAGACAAAAAGTGAATCTTTCTCATTAAATATGTCCTAATGTGTTTACGATTGAAGATTTGTTTCAATATTTTATATATTATTTGTGGCTAGATTATTAGAATGAAGAAATTATGGACTAACAAATTATTTATCAGACTATAATTCTTCTTTCTATCACTTACACCAGTCAACTGTTGAAGTAGCCAATAGTTATAGGATTCAACCAATAACATAAAAACTGTTCACCTATCATGGAGTTTAATGTTTATTGTCACCACCCTGGAGAAATTTATACCAAAGTGGCAAAGACCTGTGGGAGAACTGCTGTTTTGATGTAGGTTATTAGTTCATGCATGAGCGTACATGTTTTACATCCTACATGTAGACCTCTCTAGGATTACTTTTTTGAAACCATCTGTGTATTTTGTTTAAAAAAAAGATCACTACTTTAGTCATTAATACAAGATACTACTGTTGTAATCAAATTAAAAGTGTTGAAATTCTCATATGGTGAAATGGTGGAAGTGTACAAATTTTGTCTGGTCAGTTATAACAGTGACATGAATTTCCTTTCTCTTTCAAAATACTACAGTTGAAATCAAATTTAAAATTGAAATTTTAATTTGGTGAATGGTGGAAGTGTAAAAATTCTGTCTGTTAATTATAGTACAGTACACACATGACCTCCCTCTCTTTCATATCTGCAACCAGCATATATACTGTTCCTGGTCATACACACAGGTCTGTTATTAAGTGCATCAATGCATCTTTTTCTAGAAATATTTTCCAATAATAAACTTTAGACAATGCCATTATTGTCTATAAATTTCCTAACCAATAACCATGGTTGAATAATTACCTTCATGCATCAATCACCAGAAATGTGCATTCTTAAGTTGTAGTTATTGTGATTGGATTTTGAAATATACTGCCCATTATCATTTTGCAAACTAACAACTGTTAATTTAATATTATCTGAATCATTAGTTTCAGTATACAATTATTCATCACAATGACTCCAATGAAAACAAACTAAATGCTTTTTCAAAATTTGTATGGTACTGTAATCATTATAATAAATTACATTTTGCCATGTGGTGTTTCAGCAAGGTTTGACAAGACAACTGGCACCTTCGTTTGATAAGGAGGGCCAGTAGTGTAATCATAATAGGCCAACTACAAAATAAAATGAATGTCTTTTATGTAGCATATTTGACATGTTATTTGCCAGAAAACCCAAATAAATAAGGATCTTTCCTGTAAGATTCTCCCATCTGATGCTTACAACCATGCTGTAACAGTGAAGGAGAATTCAAAGTCTAAAATTTTATGCCCATCCAACATTATGGTCCTCAGTCTATGTGATGTTCCAGCTTTCAAGCAATTTCTTTTGGGTGTTGTAATGTCTTCTTCGTTTTTTTCATCATGCCATTGTGGAATCTAATATTTCATCTTAAGTTTCACTTTCTGTTTGACTTCATCTTGGTTTTTGTGAGTTTACCAGCTTGTTATAACAAAAGCAATCATATCTGCAGTAACTGTTATCACTTTTAAGATATGAGCATGTTTTTAAGATATTTATTACACTTGACAGTACTCGATTATGTGAATACAGGTCAAGGTGCACACCTGTAGGTCAATTTCAATTTCTTCCACTGACCTCTATGCAGATGATACTACACTGTCTGAGATGGGTAAAACCAAAACAGTACTTGAAAATAACTTACAAGATGCTCTCAACAGACTTCAGGTATGGTGCAAGGAAAACAGTATGATCATAAATACAGAAAAAACAAAAGCCCTGCTAGTTACAACGCCACAAAATCGAGCAAGGCTAGATAGTGACAAACTCCAGGTTCTATTTGACAATGTGAGCCTTAATATGACCTCTCAGGATAAAATTCTTGGTGTATTCATAGATAACAATCTTACTTGGTCTATTCACATTAAACACATTTCAAAAAAGGTTAATTCTTATCTTTGGCTACTGAGGAAAATCAAAACATACATTCCTCTTCAGTATGGGGTCATCTTTTATAAAAGTTATATTCAGCCATATCTGGACTATTGTAATGTAATTTGGGGTAATACCTCTAATTCAAACATAACAACACTTTTAAGACCCCAAAAGAGGGCTTGCCATTTAATTCTAGATCAATGTATAGACAATTTCCAGGATGCAATGAATAATATAAAGGTTTTAACAATACATGAAAGAATATTTCTTAGAAAGGCCAAACTGATGTATAAAGTATCCAGAAAAGCCATTCCTATCTATCTAAGCAATATCTTTCACCAAAGAGATGCTGATGGTACTCCAAATTTAAGGTCCATAAGAAGCAAAAATTACATTATACCAAGGCCAAAGAAGGAATTTTAAAAAAAAAAAGTTTTCAATATACTGGTCCACTGGTATGGAACAACATTCCCAGTGATGTAAGGCAGGCTCCTAGCATTTCTTCTTTTCATAATCAATGTCTCAAATGGATGAAATCTTTAGAAAATTGAACAGTTCTATTACAATAAATACCACCTGCTTTTCTGTAATTTTGCATCATTTTCACAGCTGAATTTTTCAGTGCAGGATGATATTTTATATTTTATATATGTTTATGTATTCACAGATGCCTGTGCATGTGTTCCAGGCTTGATACTTTGACTTTTAAAATCATTTAATTATTTAGTGTTATTCACATCATGTTGTATATGCTGTATATATTGTACATAACAGATAGAAGGGCTCAAGGTAGATTAGTTCTGTAACTGAGTTACTTTCTCTAAATAAAGTCGTCATTATTATTATTATTATCATTATTATCTCAATATGTAGGGAGGTAGATTAGTTCTGTAACTGAGTTACTTTCTCTAAATAAAGTTGTCATTATTAGTATTATTATTATTATTATTATTATTATTATCTCAATATGTAGGGATTTTTGTTTAGAAAGAGGGTAAAACTAATTATTAATTTTAATTGTGTAATACTAACCTGTTGCCATTGCATAGCCAGTAATTTTCTGGGAGAAAAATACCCAACTGAATGACGAAAATTCCATTCTGCCATTAGGATGAACCAGAATCACTGGATCATCCCTGAAAGAACCTTAAACATCCTGGGTATGCATAAAGGCCCTCTACATTCTTTTGAAGGAGCAACCTAAGACAGCAGGGTATCAGTGCTGGGTGGGAGGAGGGAATCTGACAATAACAACAGGTAAGTATTACATCAATAAAATCAGTTTTACTCACCCCATACATTTTAATATCAGTAATACCATACCTGTTGCTATTGCATAGCTGACTTTGTCAGTTTATTGAGAGGTCTGATGATTCGAAAACTGGTGAAAAACGAAAACAAACAAAGGTGAGCACAAAAACCATCTTGAGGGGAAGGTTCTTAAAGGAAGTTACACCTAAAGGTGGGGTGGGGGGGTATTTAGAGACCACAAGACACAAGAAAGGTTGTTTCAGAAAGGGCTGCTCAATAGCCCTTAATAATAGAAACAAGCACTGTTTCTTTTCAGAAAGGAAGAGAAGAAAATCAGACACATGTAACAGCTACGACTGGCACATGTTCTACTATACCAATCACAAAAGACACTCCATCTGACATCATATACCTTAGAGGCTGATCTTCTGGACTGCATGACACACTTGGCAACTTGGATCAAAAACTTTGCTGAGATCATTTGAAGGTGGAGATGGAAAATCTGTAGGCTGTTGTTCAGCAGACAGCTCTTGTGCTGAGACATAAGGTCCCACCGCTGAAGAAAGTCCTGGGATGGTCCACCAGCAGAATGAGAAGACTGCTGAACCAGAATTGCTGGGGCCACTAAGGGACGATCAAAATAAGCTGAGTCATGGAGTGCCTGACTTTGTGTAAGACCTGTGGGATCATTCTGAAGGGTGGGAAGGCATAATCAAACAGATGATCCCACTTCAGGCTGAAGGAGTCCACTGCCCAGGCTTTCTGGTCGGGGAATGGGTAAACATAAAAGGGGGGGGGCATGTTCAGCTTGGTGGCAAACAAGACTAGCTTGGGAGTTCCCCAAAGCTGAAACAGTCAGTCTGCTACAGATTGGTGGAGTGACCATTCCATAAGAACTATCTTCCCTTTCCTTGACAAACTGTCTGCCAAAATGTTCTTGCAGCCAGGAATATGGTGCACTTGAAGGAATATTCATTCTGAAGCATTCCATTGAAGAAGGTAACAAATCTTCATGCAGAGAGAAAGCGCAATCATGCCTCATTGTCTCCTGAGGTATGCTAGTACTGACGTGATGTTGTCTGAGACCATTATGCATTGATCTCTTATTTAGTGGATGCATCCTGAAGGTCTAAGAAGTCTACCCTCATTTCCAAATTGCTGATGTGGATTGTAGATTCTTCCTGGGACCATGAACCTGAAGAATCAGACCAACCAGCTCTAGGTGAGTACCCCACCCTGAATCTGATGCATCTGCGAACAGGTAAGTTCAGGAGGGGGTGGGGATACATGGGGACTTTGGCCAGAAGTTGGTCCTGATTAGTCCACCAATTAGATGGTGGTGGAAATACCAACCCAGAGAAATTGGAGTATTCAAAGGGTCCTGTCTAGTTTCCAAGTCACTAAAGGTAGAAATGGGAGTGGATGAAAGTGAAGTCTGCCAAGGGGAACCAGGTAAGCTGTGGTGTTCAAGGTCCCCAGCAGAGAGAGAAAAAGATGAGATGACAACTTGGTCTTTCCTCTCAGCATCTCCAACTGGGACAGGATCATGTCTGCTCTGTCCAATGGGACATAGACTACACCCCCTCCCATCTGTGAGAAAATTCATCTCCTATTGACAAAATATTGAGGTGGATTTAGCTGTTTTCTTTAAGTTTGGTAGAAGACCAAGCCTGGTCACTATGGACCAATAGCAAGACAGATTTAGTCTGACCAACTCTAGACTGCCATTGTGGATCAATCATCACAATATTGAATGATTGGGATACCTAATGACCTTAAATGGGCTGCAACTACTCCCATGGCCCTGGTAAAAGATCAGAGTGATGAGGATAGGTTGAACAGCAGAGCTCAGAATTGGAATACCTCACCATCCAAACAAAATCTGAGGTACATCCTGCATGGAGGAAAGATAGGGATGTGAATGTATGCATCCTGAAGATTGATAAAAACTGCCCTGTCATCTGGTCTTACGACATTCATGAATGAGGCTGGGATCACCATCTTAGGAGGGAGGAAAGGTAGATAACTAGACTAATTAGACAAGACTATCCTCCTTTTTTGGAAACAAGGACAATCCAGAAATAGAAGGCTAGAGATCTGTCATTTAACTCCCTCTGCACCCTTCCAAAGAAGGGACTGGACCTCTTTCTTTAACTGGACCAGAGTTAACTGGCAGAAGTAAATGGGTGACCTTACTAGAGGAGGGACAACCTGGAACTGAAGCTGATAACCATCCATTATGATAGAAAGGATCCAAACATCAACCATTATACCTGACCAAGTCTGCAAAAAGAGGATTAGTCAGGCGCCAACAGGAACCAAAGGAAAATGTATGGTCTGTATAGAGGGAGAGTATCCCTAGGTCTATCCACTCTTGTCCTTAGTAAAGGGGGATGGCCCAGCCCTCTGAACTTCACTGGGCCTTTGTGGACACACCCTTCTAGGACCCACCTGTCAATGGGGAGCTCTGAAATGGCATTGTTACTTTGATTGAGGCTGCACAGCTTTGAAGAATTTAGCCAGTGTGCCCTGACAGCGGTCAGGATGATTCCACTTCTGGACTAATTTCAATGAGCCTGAAGTGAAAGGAATGGACTAGTATTTGATGG